>JAPKLX010000022.1:1060465-1106837 GCA_026898415.1 Leonotis leonurus
GAAGTGACTCTCTGGCTGAAGCCGAGGTAGAAGTGACTCTCTGGCTGTAGCCGAGGTAGAAGTGTGGTGGTGGAAGACAGCTGTTGTAGAGGGTCGTGGGTGACACGCGTCGCCTTTCTGTTGGAGGAGCCGAAGAGGCGGGTTTTTGAAAAGGAGGCGGTTGGGAAAAGGTGATTTGACGTCTATAAAGGCTTCCTTTGGAAGCTAACCAACACTTTTCACTTTTCGCAACCCTAGTGTCTTTTTTTCTCCTGCAAAAAGCTTCCAACCTCTTTGCCATCGTCGACTTCAATCTTCGAGAAGCAAATCCTTCAAATTTTCTCAACAAGTAAGTACTGTGCTATAATGGCTGCTGTTTCCACTTCTTCTTCTGCTTTCTCCGTTTCTTTTTCTCATACTCCGAGTGGTAGGGAGATTGTTGAATCTCCGTCGCCGCTTAGGAGTATTCCGGCGAAGGTCACCGTGAGGGTCTTTACCCGAGCGGCTCTACCCCCTGTTCCCCGACTCGTAGAGTACCCCCCGTTAGCTGGGTCGGAGGCTGCCTTAGAGTGCGCCTCCATTATGAGTGAATCCCACATGTCCAATCTAGCGAGAAAATTTTGTTTTCCTGAGTCTGTAGAGCTTATCTTACCTAGGGAAGAGGATAGAGGTTGCTCTCCTCCCGTAGGTTTTTTCACCGTTTATGAAGACTACCTCAATTTTGGTCTTCGTTTTCCGTTACACCCTATTTTTGTTGAGCTTTTAGATAGATTTGAGTTGCCCTTGGGTCAGTTTGCGCCTGCTTCCATTAAGCAGGTAGTAGGTTTTTGCGTTGAGGTCGGTCGCCGAGGTGGGCCGATGTCACTGGAGTCTTTACTCCGTTTTTTTAGAGTGAAGCGGGGGCCAACTGGGTGGGTTTACCTTTCACCAGTAAATAAATTTAAGTTGGTCACCCCGTCCAAGGTGTCGAATTGGCAGAAGAAATTTTTCTTCTGCCGAGCTGAAGGTGTGCCCCTCTATGGCTGGTCGGTGGCCAAGTTCAGCCCTCAACTGAGGGTGGATCCCGTCGGCGAGCTCGAGACGAGCTTGATGGACCTCGGCGCCGTCAAAAGGACTTACGCCGAGGAGGAGCTGTCGAGGCTTGGGCTGAGCCCATGTGACGCCCTGGCCGACGTGGATCCGGGTGAGGCTCCGTAGTGTAGTTTGTTTTTGTTACCCGAACTAGTATTTTGACTGCATTTATCCAAACTGGACTAATATTCTGTTTTTCTTCTGTAGTGGATCCTGAGGTTCTTCAGGCGGCGTTGAGGAAGAAGAAGAAGAGGCCGAGAGTCACCTCGGCCGCCGAGGAGACGCCGCGCCGGGAGAGGGCGGAGATGGTGGAGGCCGAGGCGACTCCACCCGTGATCGATCTGGAGGAGCCTCGGAGGGAGGAGGCGAGGGGCCCGGATGCTCGGGCATCCGGGTCGGGGGAGGCTCGTATGGCTTCGTTCCCCGAGGTGAGTGGAAGAAGTTTGTCTTTACTTCTATTCTTTTCTTTGTTCTGTATTAACATATCCTGTGCAGGAGGCCGATGTGGCACTGGACGGGCTGAGTGCCCTCTCGAGCTTCATCGTCGGCGGGGTCGAGCAGTTCAGGGCCCTGAGAGCCGAGCTCGAGGGGGCAAAGGCCGAGGCGGCGAGGGCGGAGGAGCAGGAGGCCAGAACTTTGGTCGAGCTGCTCGCGGCGGAGAGGAAGACGACGGCGGCGGAGGCCGAGGCGGCAAGGCTGAGGGAGGAGCTTGCCGAGGAGAAGGAGAGGGTGGCGCGGATGGCGGCGGAGCAAGGCGGAGTGTTCCGAGCCCTCGCCGAGCGGATCTTCCGCTCCAAGTATTTCGGCACAGTGGCGGCGCATCTGGTGAGTGCCATGAGTACGCCGATTACTTCGGCAGCGCTCGACCGTGTCGCCAAGGATTACCCCGAGCTTGACAAAGTCAAGTACGGGTATGAGGTGATGTCAAAGGAAGAGATGCTGCAGGAGTACGCCGAAGTACTCGTGGAACACACCGCGGTGATCCCGGTGGTCGAAAGGCTTGCGCGGGAGAGGGCTCCGCTCTCCGAGGAGGCAGTTCGCCGCTGCCCTGCGGATCGGGATGACAGTCTCGAAGCTGTCATCGCCGATCTGGCGAGGAGGCGGCCGGCCGAGGCCGAGGAGGGAGGCGGTGAGGGCGGCGCTGAGGAGCCCGAGGTGGGCGATAGTTAGTTTTTCCTTCTTCTTTTTTAGTTTGTATCACGTCGCCGCTAGGGCGGCGCTTTTTCCACATGTATATAAAGTGTATGGTTTTGAACTGCGCTCTGTGCTGAACTATTTAATTTTTGTTGCTGTAGCCTGCTTTTGATTTCTCCAATACTTCGCGTTTTGAACAACAAATAAACGAGCTTCGTCGTGCTGCCGAGGCTGCCGAGGTCGAGGTCGCGTGTTGGAAAAGCCGAGCTACCAACATCGAGACCGAACTCGAGGCGAAGCTTAGGTCAGCTCAGGAGAAGCTTGACGAAGAGCATGCGAGGTTTCTGGAGCTTGAAGACAAGTTCAAGAATATCAAGGACGATCTGCAGACTTTTAAGGCCATAGGCGAGGAGCATGAAGAGTACGAAGAACGTATACATGGAAGCGGTGGCCTGACCATATACGAGGTCTCTACACAAATAAAGGAGGTCCGAGCTCGAGCGAGAGAGTACCGAGAAAGGTACGGCGATGACTCCTGGCAAGTTCGCGAGCAGGAAGAGGCGCTCCTCAAGCTTGGATCCATGTATAAAATCATTCAGAAGAGGAACCCGAAGCTGAAGAGGTGGATCGAGTCTAAAAAGGCTTCACTCGAGGCTTCCTCTTCGGGTCAGTTGGAAAGAAGTTCGGCTGGCGCCCCCCTTACTTTGGGTCGAACTCGAGAAGAGACTCTTGCCATCATGTCTCGAGGTGGGGGCCGACGTGTGGCGACTGGCCGAGGTCGATCCGCGCCTTCAGGCCGAGGTCGGGCTGCGCCTCCAGGTCGAGGTCGATCTGCGGCTCTAGGCCGTGGCCGAGGAGGTTTTGGCCGTGGCGAAGGAATGGCCTTTTTGGATTCGGTGCTCGGTCATGGTGGCGCTAGTTCTAGCTCGGGTCTGGGCTTTGTGGAGAAGTACCTTAGTTACAGTAGTAGGTCTCCGGGCTCAGATCCTCCAAGCTGATTGTAATATGTACTTTATGAAATAAAATACAACTTTACTTGTCATTACTTCTCTAATGCTCTACTCAATTTGTGTAATCAAGTTTGCTTCGAATTGTGATGACTAGCTCGTACTTCGTAACGGCTTCGTTCGACACCGGAGTTTTACTTCGCCTGAAGGCGAAGTTTGGAGACTTCAGGTGGTTGAAGGTGAAGTTTTCGAGACTTCGGGTAGCCACTTCGTTTAGGAACGAAATTTGGGCTTTTAAGTTCCTTATTTGTCGATTTAATCGAGTGGTCTCTTCACACGCGCTTGACTTCGCCACTTCGTTTGAAGTCGAAGTTTTGGCTTTGAAGTCCCTTGTTTGTCGATGTAATCGATAGGAGTGGTCTCCTCGCGTGGTTGACTGCTACTCTCAATTTGGAGTTTTAGCTCGACTTGGATCTAACGTAACATGTATACAAAAAATGTTTCACAAAAGAACTTAATAAACTTCAAACTACATGAATTACAAATAATATTTCTTTAAATGGGAAATATGCCAAGTTCGGGGTATTGGCTCCCCAGATAAGTGGACGAGCTTGTATGAGCCTTTTCTGAAGACATCTTGGATTTGATATGGACCCTCCCAGGTGGCTTCAAGTTTACCGAGCTTCTTCGACTTGCTAACTTCATTATTCCTGAGAACGAGGTCGCCTATTTGAAACTGTCGATGTTTCACTCGATTGTTGTAATACCGAGCTACTTGTTGTTTGTACCGAGCTTCTAGTATATAGGCTCGTTCTCGTTTTTCCTCCAACAAATCCAGATTAGTTCGGAGGCCTTCTTCATTGGCATCGGTTGTGAAGTTTATAGTTCGGGGGCTCGGCAAACCGATCTCCACTGGGATTACTGCCTCGGTTCCATAGACGAGGCTGTATGGTGTTACTCCATTGGATGTCCGAGGTGTAGTTCGGTAGGACCATAGGACTTGGGGTAAGTTTTCGGCCCAATCTCCCTTGGCTTTGTCGAGACGAGTCTTTAAACCTTTGACTATTGTCCGGTTTGTGACTTCAGTCTGACCATTCGCCTGAGGGTGCGCTACCGAGGTGAATTTTTGCTGGATATTGAGCTCGTCACACCATTCCTTGAATGCCTTATCCGTGAATTGAGTCCCATTATCCGAGACGAGGATGTGAGGTATACCGAAGCGACAAACTATACTCTTCCAAACGAAGTTGAGGGCCTTTTTGCTCGTAATTTTTGCAAGAGGCTCGGCCTCTACCCACTTCGTAAAATAGTCGATGGCGACTATTAGGAATCGTAGTTGGCCGGGGGCTTGCTCAAAGGGACCGACGATGTCTATTCCCCACTGCATGAAGGGCCAGGGGCTTTGCATGGTGGTCAGCTCGGTTTGAGGTACCCTCGTTATTGTTACATGAATTTGGCACTTCGGACATCTTTTGACGAGGTCGACTGCGTCTTGTAGCATGGTCGGCCAGTAGTATCCCCATCTCATAATCTTTCTGGTTAAAGCCCGAGCTCCGACATGACTGCCACAGGATCCTTCATGCACTTCGCGTAAGATGTAGTCCGCCTGATTGGGTCCTGCACACCTTAGAAGAGGTTGAAGATAGGATTTTCTGTACAATACCCCCCGATCTAGGACATATTTGACTGATTTGTTCTGAAGCTTCCGAGCTTCAATTTTATCATCAGGGAGTTCGCCTCTTTCTAAATAATCCTGAAGTGGTGTCATCCAGCTCGGCTCGTCATCGATTATTGTGTTCACTTCGGCTTCGTCTATACTTCGGGTCGTGACTTCTTCTACCGGAGAGGCTGTGGATGACGACGCGAGCTTGCTTAATGCATCAGCTCGGTCGTTTTCATCTCTCGGGATTCGCGTCAATTCGAAGTATGAGAAGCTTTCTTGTAAAGTTCTAACCTTGTGGAGATACTTCTTCATCCTTTCATCTCGTGCTTCGTATTTTCCGAGGACGTGGCTCACTATGACCTGGGAGTCACTGTAGACTTGGATGGCCTGTATCTGAAGGTTTTGCGCGAGGCGAAGTCCAGCTATTAGGGCTTCGTACTCCACTTCGTTATTGGTGGTTGGGAAGCTTAACCGCAAAGCATAAGGGATTTGTTTCCCTTCTGAACTGATGAATAAAACTCCAGCTCCGCTTCCCTTTTTGCCCGACGCCCCATCGACATAGACTTTCCAACAATCTATGGGGGGTGTCTTCGGCATTTTCTCTTCGATACTCTCCTCGGCAGGTTTGGTAGGCTTCGGAGGCTCGGTAAATACTGTTTCTACCAGGAAATCTGCCAAAGCTTGCCCCTTGATAGCTTGCCGAGGTGCAAAGGAGATGGTGTGCTCACCAAGTTCGACCGCCCACTTGGCGATTCGCCCCGAAGCTTCAGGCTTCGTAAGCACTTGCCGAAGTGGTAGGTCGGTCAATACTTGTATCGGGTGAGCGTGAAAATATGGTCGAAGTCGTCTTGCAGCATTTACCAGGGCAAGTGCGACCTTCTCCAGAGGTTGGTACCTCGTTTCTGGCCCTTTTAGAGCTCGGCTTATGAAGTATATAGGTAATTGCCGAGGTCCTTCTCGAACTAAGACTGCACTTATTGATTCGTCCGAAGCGGCGAGGTATAGGGAAAGAACCTCGTCTTCGTTTGGGACGGATAAGGTGGGCAAGTTGTCGAGGTATTTCTTCAAACTCTCGAAGGCTGACTTGTGCTCGTCATTCCACTCGAAGCTCGGGGCTTTTTTCAAGACTTTGAAGAATGGGAGTTGCTTCTCGGCTGCTTTAGATAGGAATCTGCTTAATGCAGCCAAGCAGCCCGTCAACCGATGTACATCGTGTATTGACTTCGGCGCTTGCATCTCCTGGACGACCTTAACTTTTGCTGGATTAGCTTTTAATCCTTCGCGGGAAACCCAACACCCTAGGAATTTTCCGGACTGGACCATAAAAGTACACTTTCCTGGGTTTAACTTCAGGTTCACCTCGCGGAGCAGTTTGAAGACGACCTGGAGGTCGTTTAAGATAGCGTTGACTTTTTTGCTTTTGACAACAATGTCGTCGACATATACTTCAACAATCCGACCGATGTGAAGTTCAAATATTTTGTCAACCATCCTTTGATATGTAGCTCCAGCATTTTTGAGTCCAAAGGGCATCTTCTTATAAGCGAAAATGCCGAAGTCCGTAACAAAGGCAGTCTTCGGAGCGTCCTCGGTAGTCATAAGGACTTGATGGTAGCCTTTGTACAGATCAAGAAAACTAAAAACCTCGTGACCGACGAGGGCTTCTACTTTTTTATCAATGTTGGGGAGGGGATAACAGTCTTTAGGGAAGTGTTTATTGAGATCGGTATAATCAACACACATGCGCCATCCTCCTACTTGCTTCTTCACCATCACGGGGTTGGCCAACCATGTCGGATATTTTACTTCGAATAGAATATCGGCTTGTTGTAGTTGGCGTACCTCGTCGCGTATCATCTGGTTTCTCTCGGCAGCGAAGGCTCGTTGCTTTTGCCGAACTGGTTTCACCTCGGAATCGATGTTGAGGTGGTGAGTTATAATATCTGGTGATACCCCGGTCATGTCTAAGGGAGACCAGGCAAAAATGTCTCTAAACTCCCGAAGTAGTTGAATAACTTGACCTCGGAGTTCGGCACCCCCGACGAAGCCGACCTTGACGATCTTGGACACATCGTTTTCATAGAGTACGACGTCTTCTAGAGGTTCTGCAGCAGGCGAGGTTGACTTCGGCGCGCCGGGGTTCTGTAATTGCTATGCTTGGGGATGTTGTACACCAGAACCTCGGAGTGCGACCTGCATGCACTCCTTGGCCTGTGTTTGATTTCCCCGAAGCGTGATAACTCCATTCTTTGAAGGTATTTTGATCATCAAATGGTAGGCCGAGCATACTGCTCGTGTCGCTATCAGCCAATCTCTGCCTAATATAATGTTGTAGGGAGAGTTGGCTTTGACGACAAAGAAGTGGATTATCTTTGTAGTGGATAATGGACTTCGTCCTACCGTCACGGGGAGTGAGATCGTTCCATCTGTTGAGGTCTCCCCTTGTGTGAAATTCTTCAATGGAATGGGTGCCGGCTTTAAGCGCGCTTCTTCAATGTCAAGTTTGCCGAAGCAACCTTTGAAGAGTACGCTGACCGAGGCTCCACTATCAACAAAGACTCGGTGTACCAATTTGTTAGCCACCACGGCTTCGATAATAGTGGCATCTTGATGAGGCGAGGCGTGAGGAACAGGGTCGTCATTAGAGAAAATAACGACCTCGTCCTTTTTGAACCTTTTGTATGAAGGCTCCTCCGTGGGTCGGTTTCGAGCTTCGGCCTTTAGCGACGACCTTGTTGATCCTTGGGGCACTCCGATGATGGCGGCGATGACTCCATCATACTGAGGTTGATTCTCGTCATCGTCTTCGTCATCATGTCTTGTCTTCTTATCTTGGGGTTTGCAATTTTCTCCCTTATTCCTTCTTCGTTTGTTTGTGCTCCGAGGTTGAGTATCCGGTTGATTTTGACCTCGGTATCCTCCTAGAGTGCCATCTCGTGTTAGGCGGTCGATTTCCGAGGCAAGATTGCGACACTCCTCGGTATCATGTCCGTAGCCGCCATGGAATTCGCAGTATTTATCCTGCGATCGTCTGCTTGATCCAGTTCGGGATAGTGGTGGAGGTCTTTGGAACAAGTTCGCGTGAAGCTCATAAATCTCTGCCCGAGATCGGTTCAGCGGAGCGATCCGATCTTGCTCTGGATTAGGCCGAGGTCCGAGGCGAGATGCTAATGGACCTCGTTGGATTCTTTCAAGAGCACCTCGTCGATGCTGCCCTTGATCAGTTCGTTCTTCTCTTCTCTTTTTATCCTGACCTTCAGGTCGGTCAGAAGCTCGTTTCTTCCTGTCTGCCTCATCCGCTTCGGCAAATGCGTCAACAATCCTCCACAGCTGTTTGGAGGTTTGGGGGCGCTCTTTAACGAGCTCCCTGAAAAGTGTGCCGGAGTGAATGGCGTTTTGAAATGCCGAAATGAGGACATCGTCCGAAAGGCGATCGACCTTGAGGCTCTCGTTGTAGAACCGAGCTAGGAAGTCGCTAATGGATTCTCCTTGTCCTTGTTTTAGGGTAAGGAGTTGGGCCGAACTCATTTTGGCTTCGGCTTTTTGGAAGAAACGCCTCTCAAAGGCATCCAGCAGGTCGGAATACGACCCTATGCTGCTGCGAGGAAGGTTGTCAAACCACTTCCGTGCATTGTCCACCAACAATTCGGGGAAAACTTTGCACATATAAACATCCTCGGCCAATCCCTGGTTCAGCATATTATATTGATATTGCGACAGAAAGTTGCTCGGGTCGCAAGAACCGTTGTAGGGCTTGATTGGTGGGACCCTGTATGCTGAAGGGAGTGGTGTGTAGAGAATTTTGTTGGTGAAGGGGGTAATGATTCTGCTGTAAACAGTGAATCTTCCCTCTCGGTGGTCGTCCTCGTCACGTCGAGAATGGTCGACGTTTCGACGAGGTGGAGTCCTCTCTCTTCGGTATTCCTCGTCACGTCGGTAATGGTCGACGTTTTGACGAGGTGGAGTCTTTCTTCGCTGTTCCTCGTCACGTCGGTAATGGTCGACGTTTTGACGAGGTGATGTTGAGCCTCGCCGAGGTGAAATAATGTTACCTCGGCGATTATGCTGTCTTCGGAAAACTTCATCATCTTTCTCCTCGGCAATTTGATCCGAAGTTTGGGGTCGTTGTGATGGACCCGCTTTATCCTCTTCGCACTGACCTCGTTGTTGATGTTGTTCGGCGAATTTGAGGAAATCTTGTTCGTGGATATCCAGATATGCTTTGAGCGCATCGCCGAGCATAGGTTGAAGTATGGTATTCCCTTGATGATTTTGATTCAATCTTTCACTGCTACCAGAGTCACCAGCTCGGTGGGAAATGACGTCTTCTACGTGGCCTTCGGGAGTTCGGCGGTTCGCGGCCTGCCTGGCAGACCGAGCATAGTGTCCCTCTCCTTCGTTAGTAGATAGACGAGGTGGATTACGAGGTATTTCAGCCTCGTTTATCTTTCCCTTAGCAGCAGCAGTAGCTATAGCAGTGGATCGGGTGGATCTAACCATTGTGTTTTTACTTCGGAAATAGTGATCGGACACAAAATTTACTTCGGTTCCCACAGACGGCGCCAGTGATCGATCGCCGATTTTCGAAGTGAGATTTGCACGATGATTTGAAAGTAAACGAGACGAGGTTTACGTGGTTCGACTTTTAATGAAGTCTACGTCCACGGAGAGGAGAGCTCTTTTATTATGAATTAGATGAGAGCTGAAATATAGATTACAGAGAGTGATCATCCATCCCCTTAATTTTAACTATCATCTAGTATTTATAGATGAGAGAGGCGGTTTATGGCTATTTATAGTAAGTAGGCCGTGCTATTGGGCCAGCCGAGCTGCTCTTGATGGGCCGAGGTGTTGGGCCGCCGAGCTGCTTCTGGGCCTTGGGCCTTATTGATGGGCCATATCCTATCTGGGCCTTATTGATGGGCCATATCCTATCATGTTTAATTATTGATATTCGCTGCTTTATGAAAATTGCTGGATTAACCTACATAGTGTGAAGATGAATCCCCAAAATAAATTGTCTGAAAAGTCCATTATTTGATAGAGTTCGGCAAACTCAGTTTTTCGGCGATAGAAAACTCAACCAGTTGTCTCACTAGAATAAGATTAGAGAGTGATCACCAACGGGACTTTGCGTACCTGTGTTGAATATAAACTCAGAATTTCTGACGTGGAGACCTTCGAGAGCCTTCAGAGTAGATTTGAACTTCTCTTCAAGTCTCCGAAGAACAGCAGCAATTTCCTTGTCCTCAACAGTTGCTTGTTGCTGAAGCTGTTAGTTGCAAATTCAGAGCTGAAAACAACGACAATTCACTCAAAAGAGGCAGGGAAAAATTCGTATCTCACCGCTCTAGGCCAGTGAGGGACTTGCAACAGATAAATGATTTCTTCAATCTGTTCTCGATTCTTCCACATGTTTTCATCAACTTTATGCGGAGCTTCGCTCTCAGCCTCTTGTATCAGCAAGTTCTCTCCTGATCCAGAGAGAAGTAGAGTAGAATACATTTGAGAGACAATAAAAGTAGGAGAAACGAAGCGGCAAATCGGAAATTGACAATGATCAATGAGAGCAAGCAAGACCTTGGGAAGGCGGGGACTCCTTGAGAAGATCGTTAGCCATGGTGTAAATATGTTCGGAGAGACCGAAAACATCGGCAGAAAGCGGAGCAAAAGGATACTTATCGTAGTAAGAAGCGAGAAAGGCTCTTGTGATCGGCACCAGGCCCTCCGTCGACACCATTTTGAGGCGTGCAAAACAAAATGCTCAGCTCTGCACTTTGTTATTGCTGCTCTCTTCGTATAAGTATAACAGAGAAAGACCGAGAGGTGAAGCAATGATGGCGGCATCGATATTCTTTTGTTCCACGGCAGATTCTTATTCCCACCATTTTTTAATTATTTTATTCTTCTCAATCTCAACCATCATTCTTTGGTTTTTCTTTTTCAATTTAGAAATACCAAAAAAGAGTTCCTAAAACCATTTCAATTCCGGGCCGGACCGGGCCTCCAGATTCCAGAACCGATGAAATTCTGGGTTAGTTCAGCCCGTCCAAAATGAGTTAAAGACCGTTAGGTTCGGGCTGGCCCGAGTTTTTCTACAATCATGTGCTTCTTGTTGCAAATTAATGTTGAGATATTATTTTTGTTAGTCTTCTTTATCAGCTATTTCTGTAATTCATATATGTCGATGTACAGGCCTACACTCATGAACCAAATGCATTTGTTCGAGTATTATCTCATTATAGTATGATGTTGATTTGTTTTGGTATTCATTGAAGGAATGAGAGAGTGTGCTGCCGAGCATACCACCACCACAGCCCAAGTTTCAACTGCGTAGAATGAGCTCAACCTCCATGTGAGATGAGGATGATGATAATTATGTAGATTGAGAGCCTGCTTTTCTTCTTCTTGGTTAGAAAGATTGCTAGTGTTAGTTTCTTTTATTTTACTTTTATGTTGTTTTCAACCTTAGTTGCTCTAATATCATCTGCTTGTTTCTGTATGTACATTTTATAGTATAAAGCAACTTGGAATTTATATGGGATAATTTGAGTCCATAGTTTACCATTAATAACTTTCGTTATTATTCATCATCACAACATAAACAGTATTTTGCCATTATTTCACAGATGGATGCCACCGTCTTGAACCAATCAAGAAATATCATTTTTTTAGACAAAATAATTTACCTAAGAAATTTATCTTTTTAAATAGATGGAATGACTTGAGAAGATAAAAGTATGAACTACCTTCAAATAATTGTTGGTGCCGACTTCAATCTCCAAAGATTTAGCCCAAGATCTTCGTGCGGTCATTCTTCAGAAAATTATGAACTTTTCCATTGGGTTAATTTTGTTATGTCTTAGCTAGGTTAAAATGGAAGGAGAAGTAAGAGTGGAGGGCATTTTGGGAAGTTACTTTAGCTTTAAGGGACAAATTGGTAAATGCACTACAAAAAGGCTCCTTGAGATTATTTTTATCTTTCCAACCAAATGAGATATTATTTTTATCTCCAAGGCAAAATTTCCTACTAAATGAGTGATGAGATTATTTTTATCCCCTCAAATCTCATCCCCCAATATTATTTTAATCCCATCTCAGTATATCTCATCTCTATTACCAAATGGACCCTTATAAAATTGCTTCTCAATTCAACGTTTATAAAATTTCTACTGAGTTTGATTCATTATCATGTTTTAACAAAGCATGATTTGGTGTATAATACGTATTAAAGTGAATTTTAAAACAAAAGTATTTTATAACTGTCAAGTCTCAAAAATAAAATAGTACTCATATCATTGTGTTTTACTAAACTAACTTAATTTAGTGTATAATATGTGTTAAAATGAATTTTAAAATAATAAGTGTTTTATAATGTAATGTCTACATGAGATGAAGGTAGATAATATTAATAATATTCATTTATCTCATGTTTCGTAGACAAAGTGCTTTATTTATCGGGCCCGAGATAAAACCCAAGACCTAATAGTATTCTTCTATTCTACAACTAATATTTATCATTCCACATTGGATATATTATTTATGTTGGTGTAACAGTAACACTATTCATACTAATAATAGTTATCCACCTTCATTTCATCAATGAAACAAAACGCACCATGAAAAATAAAATAGTAGTACTATCATTATGTTTTAATAAAATAACTTGATTTGGCGTATAATACATATTAAAGTGAATTTTAAAATAGTAAGTATTTATAACGTCATGTCTGAAAAATAAAATAAAATAGTATTGTGTTGATAATCAGTCAAACACATAATAAAAATATATAGTCTTGTTGAATTAAACCACATGATCCACCGCTTGTGCGCCCCTATCAATTCCTTTGAGTTTCATTCTAACAAACGTACTCCCCAAGCGAGATACTTATCGCGTTAGTTACAATATTGCACAGGTCGATACGCACAACGCCTAGTATCCATCGTTTATGGCTAGAACTACTGGGATATCTAATTTCATTCGCCCTTGATATCAATCCCCTAGCTTCCGTCTCTCAGTGACAGTATCAGTCCAACAGAGTGCTCGCATTTGGGGTTTAGTAAGTACAAGTAAATAGGCAAATTTAGAATAAAATCTCATTTTTTATCATGAATTTTAACAATTTCAATAAATATTATGAATTTTACTAATTATTCAATTTTAATGTCATTGGTGTGGCAAGTAGTATGACATGCGTTTAATTGCAATTAAAAATGGGATTTGATTAAATTCATTCAAAAGAGCGATTTTATAGCAAATACTTGTAAAGTATTAACAAATATGGCACGAGTAGACGAGCATATCTATGAATCTTTCTAACTCCATATTTATACATGACGTGATAATATTCAACTTAAAACCTATCACCAGCCACCATTTTCTACCTACGTATACATAGGATATTTCAGTATAACCCAAAGAAGCAAAAGATAACGTAAAGCAACAGGAATGAAGGTGTCATTGAGGATGTGGAAGGTTGACAACATTTTCTGCAATAAGGGTTTCTTCGGGTCCGTGGCTGCAGTGAAGATCGAAAACAAATTAATATCACCCTTCAAAATCAAATACAAAGTTCAGGTCTGGATTGGATCGGGATGATGATATATATGAAAAAAGATGAATCCACATCACCTGAGGTAGCTCAAGGCAGACATCCTGTAGAGGCAGGTGAACACCAGTATGTGCAATCCTATAGTATAGAAAAATGCAAAGGTTCTGGCGTACCTGCAAGTACGAAAGACAGAAGAACGAAAGTACCTTCATAACATACTGATGCAAAGATAAAATCAAGATGAAGGAATGAACTTAGTGAGGGCAAAACTGCTTGTAATTCAGATAACATCTACTTATAGCTTTTAGCTTCTGCCATATAAAATCACTATAATTTGCAACCTCAATGTTGCTAGTAATTTTACTTCACAAATTTGAACTATTATGGCAAATAATTTGCAGAGATTTTCACAAGTGATGCACTACATTCCTACTATGTCTTAAGCTTATATGAAATGTGTATAAGATATTGGTCTTATATAGAGTTGTAAATTATTCTTAAAATTGGTCAAGAAGTCACCATAACTTATAGAGTATCGAGACCAAAATCAATAATCACTCTAATAATGATACTTATAGCCAGTGGCGAAGCTAGAAATTTGGTTCAGAGGGGGGCTAACTAATTATTTTAATGTATATATTTTTTTTGTTGATGATATAGATTAAAATTACAAACATATATCTACAAAATTTCAAAATCTCAGAGGGGGCATTGCCCCCCTCTGCCCCCTAGCTCCCTTCGTCCCTGCTTATAGCCTTAATTCTATATACCTGAAGCATACTTTGGGCAAAAATAAAAAGGGGTAATAGGTAAAATTACCCATTTCTATAAAATAAAAATAAAAAATACCCACTTAAAAATAAAAGATAAAAAATACCCACTTTTTACAATAACATGATGAATTTCATCATGTGATCATATTATTTTTACAATAACATGATGAATTTCATCATGTGATCATGTAATTCAAGTTATTTTAAATTTGAATAACATGAACACATGATCAATTTCATCATACTATTGTAAAAAGTGGGTATTTTTTATCTTTTATTTTTAAGTGGGTATTTTTTATTTTTTACTTATCAAAATGGGTATTTTAGCATTTACCCCAAATAAAAATTCAGGACCATAATTTGAGTGAAAAACTTATTAATATCCTCAAAACAGGATGATTTGAACATTTTCAGGTCTGCATTCCAAACAGTAAGCAACTATATCTTCTATAAATTTCTACATTTCGTGATCAAATCGACCTGGATCTATAGGTGCTACTTATTTCAGATGTATAACAGGCAATAGAGTAAGGCAACACTACATTAAACATGAGTAAATCAATGCATTAAATAAATTCAATAGATAGGACGCATACTTATTCCCGAGAAGAAACCGTCCACTGCTAAGGGTAATTTTGTCTCTCAATCCTAGTTCCTTGTACCTCTGATCTCTTTCCTGTTTTTCCATAAGAACATAAATATTGTCTCTCATATAGCTCCTGATTTTTGTATGCCAGCAAAAAACTAGGCAATTCTACATCTTTGGAAACAATAAACAAAATAACTGAAATGTTAATATTATCTAAAAACTATTCAGAAGAAATACAAGCTCATCCCCAATAACATGATTTTAGCATACAACAAGCACAATGCAGGAATTACAGAGTGATTATAAATCATGTTTAGATCATAATATGTGGAGAAAGTCGGGAAAAATAGTGTTCAATTTTAATAATCTGCAGTGAATTTGCAAAAGCATGAAAGCATGTAAATGGCCATAAGCTTAAAGGAAGTAGTCATTATAAAGAAAAGGAAGGGATCCATAAGAGTAGAATAATGTACACCAAAGAAAACATCAAATACAGAGTGACCCACCTTTTTTGAAAATGCTGCAAATGGATTAATGTCGTCCTCGTATATTTTCTTATACTTCGATTCAACATCAGAACTAAACCCACTTTCCAGGTCTTCAGCATACTGAAAATAAGTACGCAGATAGATAAAGATATGTATATCTGTTATAAAATATAATGTAACGTCTAAAAGTCAGCACCTTTTTTGATCCTCTGGATACAACTTTTTCAGAGTTATAATCCTGAACATAACGGATTTTCCCATAGAGTTTGACATTATCAGCTTTTGTTTTCTCAAGCTCAGTGGTAAGGTTCCCTATCTTCTCATTCAGTATTCTTATTTCCTGGGAACAATTTAGATTGACAATGAGAACAGCAGACAAGCAAACTGGAAGCCTTTACAAAATAAAAAATGTCAGAGGAATGCTCACCTCTTCAGTCTCCCGCAAACGTGCCCGAAATCGATCCCGCTGGTTGCATATCACCTTAAGCATTGAGTTTTGATCTAAATCAGCAGGGGGACGCCTTTGTTCTGCATTCTATTGCAGGAAGCATTTAGCCGCAATAGTTGAAACAAAAAAAAAATGCAAATATAATACATGAGCAATTTGATATGACAGCAAGTCAAGGTTCTGCATGCTTCTGAACAAGGATACCCACGCAGTTGGTCATACAAAAATTGCTTTCGTATTTTCAGCATCAGTATGATTTGTTATGGTTTCCCAGTGCCCATTAATGAATTAGAAGCAAATTTAGCTTGCATCCAGAAAAAAATCTGACAAGTAGAGACACAGGCTGATGTAATGATTACATGAGTGCACACAAAACACGTCACAATAAACGAAAACCTTCATTGATTGAGGGAATTCCGAAAGTAAATGCAAGAGTTAACACATTGATTCAAAACTATGAATAATGGAACAACACAGACAGGGAAAACCCCTAGTTTTCAATCATAACTCAAAACTTATCGATAAACTAAATAACAAATTTCATATTCATAAGTCTAATAATAAAACGGACAAGCCCAACTAAACTAGAACTAAGAACTTAAATAACACAAAATAAATTAATGAAACAATTGAATCTATTACCCTACTCCAACTCGAGATGATATGCTTGGGCAACAAGCTTCATTTCCATCACATACTGAAGTTGATATATTTGTTGACTTGAAATACCAATTGTTCAAAGCATATGCACAAGGAACTAGAATGACACAACTTACCTCGGCTTGATTTGTCACTCCAGATTCTGACAGGTCCCAGTCATTGAAGAAACTGCTTTTTTTATCATTTGAACTGTAACCCTGCATTTCAAAGCCATCAACTATGGTACATCAATATTACTAAGACACTGGAAAGACAAGTCCGATCCCTAGATAAGCATCACTGCCAACACCTAGTGAAGACATGAAGTGATTCTGCAACAGGAATGGACATCAAACATATAGTTATAAGTACCAACGGTGCCGGACAACTGGGGAAAAACTAACCTTTAGTATATCATCTTCAAGTTTTTGGATAAGCCTTTGTTGTTCATCAATCTGTGTTGTTAGTTCTTTAATCTTGATTTCAGCTGCTTCCAAGAGAGATGACTTTTCAGCAATTTTGACCTAAGGTAAAGAGACAGTTAACTCGATGATTTTGTATGAGATTGAGGATTCAAACTGCAAATTCTATTGGTTGGCAGTTCACCCAGTAATCCATTTGGTCTAGTGAAAATTAATTGTATTTTATTTATTTTAATTAATTAAGGAATAAAAATAATAATAGGTTTTATTAATATATTATTAACTTTCAAAAGGCTGGACAAATAAAAGATAGAAAGTCCAGAGAAATATTTACAAGTTTGATATTTAACAACTTATATATATAAGCAAATATGAAGTGTCAAACTCCTTCGACAAAATTTTAAAAATAAATAACAATAATAAAAAGATATAAAGATAAAAAATCAGAAGGACAAGACCAAACTGGTTTTGACATAACCATTGTCACTACCTAGAAAAGGGATTCCAGGTAAAACAGGACCATCTGGTCTGGTTATGACAGCATTGCAACTTACATAATCTCAAAGTGTACCTTAATTTGAGTCAGTTCGTGCTCCATTTTCCGGTTCTTGTCAAGAAGTAATGACTCCAATTTGCTCATCTCTTCCCCGCTAGTAGCTGTTTCCCAATCCTCAGCCTCAATTGAATTATAGCCAACAGCCTATGAAAGGTATAACTTTTCATGCTATCATGGCTCCCACAAAAATTCAAGTTTTTTAAAGTTACATATGTGTTCTTTATAGTTATAGTTAAACTTAATTACTCCCAGCCTAAGGACCTTTTAAATTTTATCTATGAACACTAAGTTTACTCAGTAGAAGGACAAGGAGCTAATGTTGGATTCCTATCACCTGCAAAATCTTTACTTTCTTGCGCAAATCCTCAACTAGTCTTTCAGTTGGTCGAGTCTGAATCTCCTTTTTCAACTGCTCAAGCTCAACTTCCTGCATATGTTTTACAAGTGAGATATAAGTGGATATGACTGAAAGATGTGTTTAAAGACAAAAATGTCAAGTAGAAATGCATTAGTTATTGCAGGGATACTTGAATTTTTGCAAAAGAAAAGGAGAGAACAGGGTTGTTTATAAACTGGTAATGTAACCAATTAATCCAACATTAAGAACTAGCTTTTATGTTAAGATGCAGCAGGAAAGCATATAATTCAGAAGCTAATAACTGAAATATGTGATCAGAACAGTAAATATATGTAAAACTAATGCTCCAAAGCAACAGAGACGATGCTCAAATGCAATTGAACTGAAGCGATATTGTAGATAGCAGGATGGGATAAATGATATCGACAATTAAATAAGATCAGGGTATACTAATTGAATTTTAATATGCTTGCCATACATTATATCTGACACCCTAACTAGTAATTATATATTGCACCTTCATGTCAAATTTTATTGACTCTGGCTAATATATGACTCAAATAAAATTTCCTAACATGACGAGCAATAAGAGCACAATGGGATTTCAAAAACATTTAGCTTCTGGGAGAAGAAAATTAGTTTTTGTACGAGGATCATTTTTTCTTTTTTCTTTTTATATTTGGTTAAGAAATAGAGAGAATTTTATTTATCAACTAAATAATTCACAGATTTTCTAGGATAAGCAACATGATCTTCAGGTTGCAAATCAATAATCGTTTTGTACATATTGAGAAATTGATTACATGTGTTAGAATATGATGAAAAGAAGGAAACCAAACAAAAAAAAGGAATTATATAATTCTTGTTTGATTTTTCTAGTTTATTGGAATGGTTTTAAGAGTGATAAAGATACCACAGAGGCAATGTCATGCCAGGCCAAGGATGACGTGCTCAGCTAATAATCAAATACAAGGTCATATTCTACTTTCCTATGAGCTAAGTAAGATTCACATCTGACCAGTCTTATTTTATTTTTAGTCTTCACTTTCTTCGTTCACTATACCCAGTCACAAATAGCACCCTTTTTTAATAAAATAACACTTCATAAAAAGTAAAACACCATCATCATCACCTTTTCATTGAGCAAAGCATTCAACTTCTTCAGCTCATTCAAATGATACTCTCTCTCATTTGATAGAGTTGTCTCAATATTGTGCAGTTCTGTATTCAGTTCAGAGATGATCTTTTCCTTTGCACTAAGAGAATTCTCAAGCACAGTGTTTGTATCCAAACTATCACTGCAAAAATAGATGGAGTAATCAAAAGCAAATACATAACCCAAGAAAAAGGCATCTCCAAGTCCAGAGTAGAAAGGAAAATCGCATGAGAACTAACAAAATTAAGCCAGTACTAAAAAACTCCCTTCCATTCATAATTATATGGATAATCTCACTTGGATCAATTTTCCAGATATAGAAAATAGAGCTACCAATTTTACCCTTAATTAGTCAATGACTCAACTAGACAAAGATCTGACCCTTCAAACTATGTAGTTTGTGCAGGAGAGTAGATGAAAAATTGCTTCTTCTAAACAATATAGGAAACTAAAACCCAAGAAATGATTTATTTCCACATGCATCACTTCTGAAGAGAAGACAAGCATTCCCTTCCCTACAAAGAAAAAAGAAAAGGAAGAAAAGCAGGCTCTATTTTCTCCAAAAGAAATATTAGTGAGTTCCTTATATTATGACCTATCCCATCAGGCCATCAATTATATGCTCAAAGGTCTCGATACTAATTACTGCAGATATTCAAAAAAGATACTGTCATCCAACTTCAGCTATGGCTCCCTCATATTCATAAAAACAAATATTAAAAAGTTTAGATCCAGTACTTTTACAGTGGTTGTTATTTGATATTCATTGCTTACCACTAATGACTAAACGAAGTCAAAGTCTATGAAAACACAAAACAAAGAAGCATAAATTTATACATTTAGTGATTTCTGACTTGCAGTCAGATTGTCAGAAAGACACAAAATACTACAAACAAGGAAGTGACTTATGGACCCTTTAGACCAAGAACAAACCTTCTCTTATGCCCACTATCTTCATTAGCTGTTTGTAACTGAGACCGGAGAAGCCCCTGTTGACAAAGGATCTGTTGATTAGCATTGTCTACATTTATAACCAAGAAATCCCACTCCAATACAACATACTTCATGATTGACTTAGTTGGCCATCGAATAAGCTACATGTTTTTTAGTATCAAAATGTAGTAAAGCTCCTAAGCCACAATCCACCACCATAAGAATCATGTCAAAAATTAATATTGCTCAAGAAAATGATAGAACTCGACCTATCAAACTGAATAAATTTTCTGAAAATCTCACGATAATGTTCAGTCTCGGTTTCAAACTTTTCCAATAAACCTTATGTCCAAATCAAGACTGAAGTGTTTTAAACAAGAGAGGACTATAAACCTGCAGCATATCGCATGACTTTGATTAAACGAAATTAGATCTGAAGTTAGTATTTTTCTAATAGATACTTGCCATGTACTGTAAATAAGCTCTTGTTATTCACTTTTTCTGTGGGAGGGGAAGGTGCCTTAGCTTGTGCACAGGTAAGGAAAACTCAGCAAAGCCTTATTGTCAGACAAAGTGGTCTACTAGCAAAATTCATCTGAAGTTACAAGGATATTATCGAGTTGTGATGGCATTGCCTGGTAAATGGCTCAACAAATTCAGGATAAAGCTTCTCATGATTATAAGCATAAGAATTTTTGTCACCTTTTCTCTCTCAAGGCTTAAAAGACGAGTCTGAGCTTGTTCAACTTCATCCATCAAAAGATTGACTTCTGATTGTTTTGTAGCTGTGTCTTCATCTGCATTACATATTAGCAAGGAACTCATATGCAACATAGACTCTCATCCATTACTTGTTTTGGATGTAATGTTGAAGAAAATAATACAAAAATCTTCATAGAATTCTGACCTGTTTGGGCACGAAGCTCAAACAACTGGCTCTGTGCAAATTCATGAAGTTTTCGCATAGTGGAAACACTTTCTTGAGCCTGCCGCAATTGATCTTGTAACATTCTTTCCCTGAATAATTATGATAAAATACAAGATTCAAACTATGAAAAGGTATAATAACAAGCAAGTTTGTTTGCAGACTGTGGAAATAAAGAACATCCCCCAGAGAACATAGCAGTTCTCGATTCACCTTTTGTGAGGAAAGTAACTACTGGCTACTGCTCAGACCTCTATTTATACTAAGAGATGGCAGCTAGAAATAAAATATCATTGGAGCTCATAGTGAATAAAGTACCTTTCTTTTAGAACTTCCATAGTTTTCTGATTCTCTTCAGCCAAATTACGTTGTTTGATCTCAACAATTTCTTTCACTTTTTCCTCCATCTTCAAAATCAAGAGATATAAGCAAGAACACGGTTAATCAAAAAAGTGTATGCTACTCTCTTAACAAAAACTATACAAATGCAGGCTTTTCTGGAGTAACGAACAATATTGAAGGATACCATTAAAGTTCATAGCATGAATAATTGTTAAAATAGCCTAGAATACTAATGAAAATCTTACGATTGCAAATATAGCACAAATAAAAAATTATGCTTCTAACTAATTAAACTGATTAATGTTTTTGTCTTATGCTAGACACCAGCCAGTCAGCACTTCACATTGACTTATCAAGATGGCATTTTTTAATACTGCTTCGTCTAACAACCTTCTGTTCACCTATAGTACGGCCAAAATCTATTAACATCTTCGAAGGATGCTATAACAATAGTCATACTTAACTTCCTCCATCTGCATTAGGGATCAAGGATGTTGGATTTTTCAGCAAATATGTTTTTTTGTCTGACAGGGAAAAGTACCTTGTTGAGACTAGAAATTAAAATCTCTCAAGATAGGATGTATGCACATCCGGTTACTGTATTTGAGTCGTTCTTAATCAACCTTAAATGCAAAATCATATAATGATCTATGACTTAGAAAAAGTGAAAAACCATTCCTTTGTTATTCTAGCATATAACTTCTCAATGCCAACCAAGAAAACCATTCTTTTGTTGTACTAACGTTTAACTTCTCAACCCGTACTGCAGTAGCTTATTCTCTTCATGATGCATGAAAAGTGTATGCAGGATCAAGACACCAAATAAATTCTACATGTCAAAGCAACCCAACAGCTGCAGCATGAAAATTTTCTGTGCAAGCGAAGCCTACAAAATACTAAAACAGATATAAACTGACCTGTTGTTCTAACTGGCGGGTACGATCTTCAAGTCTTCTGATTGTGGCTTGCTGATTTTTCAGATGAGTTGATTCAGTGCGGAATTCTTCAAGCTCAACCTTCATCTTTCTGTTTTCAGACTCTAATTCAAGCAATTTGCCATCCTTATCCTGCATAAGGAGAAAAGGTGGCAAAATGGCAAAAGTGGCATAATTAAGTTTAATTATAAACTCGTGAGGTTTTTGATAGAAACGTCAGACGGAGAAGTGAAAGGTAGTGTTGAATAGGCATTCTCAGCTTGATTTACCCTAACTTAAATAGAGAATTTGCCTAAAGCATACATGCATATACAGTTTCAAAATTGTGCTCAAAGCTGGATAAGCCAGTTTGGATCCAAAGCTATGGATTCAAATTTCACACTAAAGAGTTGTTCCCATTATAAAAATTATAAAAATAAAAAAATATTTTATATGCATCACAATATTTCAAAATTTCAAAGAACAATATCACATGAGACATGACTTAAATATGTGCACACACTAAACATGCATGTCAAAGTTAGCACATAACTTTAATACTTCGTGATGCAAAGAAAGTTCATCCATGTTCTGGTTAGGATAAAGTACTAGTGTTGTCGAATTCTACAAAATAGCAATAAATCTACAGAGCAATCATAGGTACTTAGTACTTACTGCGATTGAATTCAGAACTGGGTAAGGATCAGGTGCTTCATAAAGTTTCTGGTAAATGTTTAGAAAAGCATTTTCCCCGAATTTTGCTCTCTTGGTAAGTTTATCGACCTCTTCTTGATAACCCTTAAGTAAAGAGTTGAACAACGCCAACTTCTCTTCATTTGAGGCCTTCTTGAAGTCTGTTACAAGTTAATATTCAAACACTAACAAATAGTACTGTAACATGGTGTCTATCAATTAGGGGAAAGATGATCACTAATAGCATGCAATAGATCTAGTATGGAGGTCAGCATGACAAAAGAACACGGTAAAAGTGGAAGACACTACCTCTAGTGCTCTCTGCAAGCTTCCTACGGTTCTTCTGACTGTTTTCCTGATTTTCTGCAATTCGAAGACCCTGTTCATCGAGGATGGTTCTTTCTTTCTCTAAATCAAAATCTGGAAGGATCAAAAGAGCATGTTGAGATTTGAACAATTACACACCATAGATCATTTTCATAGTTCTCTCAATTAATAATAGCCATATAAGTATGTATTCATCACAAGCAATAGATATTTATTCCCGGAATCATCTCAGAGGCAAATCTAGCATTCTTATCAGTACACCTCAGATGCCACAACACCCGGCAGAAGATCAGTGATGTTATGGATAACAGTACCATTAAGAAAATAGTTATACTGATAAATGTAATTTAGTTGAAGGTTTGCAAAAGGGGGAACCACAAGCCCCACCAACAGCTAGCATTTATGAAAAGGAGTATTCAAACTTCAAAGGAACTTGCTTGAAACAAAAAAGCATGTATGATGAGTGTGATCAGCTTGAAAACTCTTGTTAGTATTTGAAGTTTTAGAGAGAAGCTCAAACCCTTAATGCTATTATGTTAAGGACTAAGGAGGATCTTTCATAATTAGGAGATCACCAGAGGAAGTGTATTTGGACGAAAGTGATTTTGGGGCAATTTTAAGAAAAAATATGAGGTAAATTTAAGTTGTAAGATAATTTTATGTGAAGAGTACCTTTCCAAAAAGTAGCCACAGCAGATACAGGGGCAGAGGCTGATGATGAGTTGGGCTTTTCTCTCTCTGATCCTCCTCCTACTTGCAGAACTTCCATTGCTGATCTCAAACTCCAGCACTCAAAACCTCAATTAATTTCACCTTTTAACTGACAAGTAACATTAATTATGATAGAGTCAAGTTCCTATGGTGTCCAAGTTTGGAATGAACAAACCAATCAAGGACTCTAATCAAGTATATGAGTATACAAACTACATCAATTTTTTCGTTCTGGTTTAATTCTCCATACATCAATAATCAATAAACGAAGATAAAAAATGAAACTCACATGTTTCCTCATGATTATAATTAAATCATGTTGTTGGTCTTGTTTAAATTTATTCCCAATGGAGCTGCAAGTCAAGATCATGAAATTGAACTTTCAAAAGTGCATCCAAAGGCAAGAAGAGGGACAGAGCTGATCAGGTACCAGATTCAATTTTCCAAATAAGTTCACAAATAATTCACTTTGTAAGCAAAACTTGAATATAACACTCCACTAAATAAAGGGTAGATTGAATACTTTGAGAATCTATATATATATATATATAAAAAAAAAAATGAAGTGCAACATTTAGTCCTTGGTGTTTCTTTCTCATCTAAACTGTTCTTCTTCCATGCAATAAAACCATAATAAGATGTATTTAAATATAACTCTATCCAGAAACCAGGAAATCTAATTCCACTCCAATGTTTCTCATAATTTCTATTCTTGCTTAGAATCACAAATAAGATAATTTCAGTTCTTCAAATCTCACCCTGGCCAGCTATTTGGGATTTAGCACTTATTAGGATTTTCCATATACATCTGAAATGTAAAGAGCAAATAGTGAATTTCTCAATTCCACAATCAAACTTAGCCTGCCATCACTTTCCCACTCTATGCATATTCAATGTGGTCACAATCCCACTCCAAACAGACAAATTATGTTGACAGAGCCGGTAGGAACGACATTCATAAAGGACCAACTGTTAGAGCTAAACTGTCAGTTAATCATAAGTATTGGCACATAGTAATATGTTCGGTTCTCCTGTTGCCTGAACAATAACGATGAATCTACACTCAAGTCAATTCAAGTAAAAACCATGACCAAATACAGAAGTAAAAAATACAGACGAAGATCACAAATTTTTTAATAGTGAGTATGCATTACCTTAAATATGTCGAAATCCCGAATTTTCAGTTAATCCGATGAGATAGCAGTGGCTTCAGACGACGAAAATAAGGCTTTAGATCTAACAGCACGAACAATTAAGGTTCGATCGGAAGACTCAACTCTACGAAGGTGATAGAGAAGAGGTGTTGGTGGGTCTGTTAAGGAAGTTTGGGCTGGGGAGTGCTGGGCTGTGGATCGTGGATCGACTGCAGCTGTAGGAAGAGAGTGATTGGGCTGGAACCTCCAGGAGTAGATCTAAATTAAAATAAATGCAAAATTAAATATAAAATTATTGTAGAGCATTATTTACTTTTAATTAATATTATATTGAATTTTAATCTATAATTAATGGTTTAATTCTAATTTTTGATGATTGGAGTATAATATAATATTATTTATATAATTACTAATAAAATAAAAATAATAAAAGTAAAAAGTCCATTAAACTTTAAAATCAATTTGAATCGGGTTGAGCTGTTCCTAGATTAAATCAAAGCCCGCCCACTTGCTCAAATTTGGGCCAAATTTTGCACCGTGATAGGGACGTCCAGTTGAAGCCCGCCCACTTGCACGATCGGCCCGGGCTTAAGCCTGTCCGTCTCGGCCCGCTTAATAACTACATTGATTGTTGAGTGTATGTATGTATATGTAAAAGTCGAGCTTCGGGAAATCGAAGAGTTGAGGGACGCTTTCGTAGATAAGCAAATAATTTGGGAATGAATTTTTGAATTGCAATTGGTGTGAGTGAATCTGGGCACAAGTACGAGTATCTCCCCCTCCCTCTCCGTCCGCCTCCGCCTTCGCCGGTCCTGCCACGGTCTGCGATCGGCTCACGCCGCCGTTAGGCAGAGTCGTCTACCACTGTTTATGCTTCTGCTGCTATTGACTGATTACAATACGTCGGAGAATTGGTCGTAGTTGATCTGAGATTAAAATATTATAGGGATGGATTTGGACCAGTGGATAGCAAAGGTGAAAGACAGCCAGCACTTATCCGAAGATGAGCTACAGCTCCTATGCGAATACGTAAATACTTCGTCTTTTTTTCCTTTTTTTTTCTTCCTTATTGTTGTATTAAATGATATGTTGCTCGTTTGAAGCTACCTCGTTAAAAACTATGGAAGATTTTTTTGATCCAATTGGGAGAAGACTCCCTTACACCAGGAGCCTCTCATTTAGGATCTAGAACTTAGGGTTTTTGCACTGGGGATTTTGTTTTTGGACTACGGTGATAGCTGCGGGTTTGCGTTGAAGCTCTCTATATTCTGGGGTTAGATACTGGTGCATGATAGAACCCTCGTTGGCTCTATTACAATATAGGGAGGGGATTTTAAGTTTCTTGTTCGGGGAATGTTTAAAACTGAACGTGCCTAACTAAGTTTTGTATTCAATAGTTTTCTGGCAATATTTGATGTCTTTTATCCTCCTTTATTATATATCTTAGGTTAAGGAGATCTTGATCGAGGAGTCCAATGTTCAGCCTGTCAATAGTCCAGTCACAGTATGTGGTGATATTCATGGGCAGTTTCATGATTTAATGAAACTTTTTCAGACAGGAGGTCATGTTCCTGAGACAAATTACATATTTATGGTAGATTTCATAACACTTGTTTATTATTGCCAATTTGTACTATGTATGAAACTGATTATATCTTTGGCAGGGAGATTTTGTCGATCGTGGCTATAATAGTCTTGAAGTTTTCACCATCCTCTTGCTTCTTAAAGCAAGGTATGTAGATTATGAAAATTTGATGATCAGTTCTGTATTCCGCATTTATTAATGGGATTGTAAGTATGCTCAGTCAGTCGTCACAATTTTTCCTGTTCTATTACAGTTTTACTCTAGCTTAAGATTTGTTGTGTAACTTTCCTGAGAAATATCATCAGCACTATGATTGTTTGCAAGCTTGCTGGAATTATTGTAGTGGTTGTTTTTTTTATAGGACTAGTATTATTATTTGACAGCATAAGAATGACATACTGTAGTTATGATTTTTTGTTTTTGGTGCCACTTATGTTTCACAATGTATAGCTTGATTGTCTAGAAAGTCCGTCGAGATAATAGTTACCTGATATTTAACAATGTCGCTGCTGTACTTTCAGATATGAGACTTCCCGGTTACTTGACTTCCATAATAGCTTACTGTCCATTGCGCAGTCTTTTTCCAAATAATACCTGAATGAGTTTGTTGATAGAAGCTGCAAATAGACATTTCCAGAGGGTGCTTATTCATGCTACATATTGGTTAATTGTTTGTTTATTTTATTTTGTATTACCTACTAGGTATCCTGCTAACATTACTCTCCTCCGTGGAAATCACGAAAGCAGGCAGTTAACGCAGGTACTGTACTCTAAACTTATTGAGCGACCGAGGTTTTCCCTAGCCAGATTAATTTCTTATATTACCAACTACGAAGTTCTGACAGTGAACAACTCAACTGCTGACAGTTAAATGGTGTATCTATGTAGACAAGTATGCTGATGGTGTAACAGAGCATGCTTTTAATGCTATAAAAAGAATTTCTCTCTTCTAAATAGATATACATGGAAAAATAACTAAGTTCGATCTTGTGTGTTCTGTGTATAGGAGATGGGAGCAATAGAAATATTAAGACTCAAGCCTAATTTTGTTTGTACTTAAATTTGGTTCAAACAGTCAAGTTGGAGAAAAGATAAGTTTCTATATGTGATCATTTATGATGTGATTGTGATTGAGTGTTAGATATATTCTTGGAACTTGGAAGGTAGTTTTCTGGTTTAAATGTTAACTTCTGATCATCAATCATCTTGGAGGTGGTTGTTGTCTTGTTGATATCGCTAGAATATCCAAAAGTATTGTATGGGTGCTTCACCAAGTTGTGGCTTGTGCGTTGGCAATTCCGCATTTCTGCTTGGTAAATTAGAGCAGGAACTATTATTTTTCAATTGAATCATGGAGCTTGTTTTGTGCTATGATATAGTGTTAATGATGGGCATGATCCCATACTCCTATTTATAACTCTTGGAGAAAGGTATTATTTATATCGTTGGAACGAGCTATTCTGAATTGTAACAACGTAGTATTTATTAGTTATTAGTGACCTCAGTGGCACAGCATTCATGAGTAGCATCTGATGGCTATATGACTGCCCAACAAATTGTTAGAAAATAAGTTAATACTTTTCCAGACTTTGTCAAATTTGTTTAAACACATTTCTAAGAGTAGCCATTGCACTTGTATAAATATTTGAAAATTCATTGTCCAATCAATGTTGGAGGAGAGATATAATTCATACCTTCTTGATGGATGGCACTCTCAAGGTGGTTTTAGTACCATCTGAGTTTTAAATCTGAAATTAATACTTATTACATGCGTTTACACTCCCCGAGATATGAGTTATGTATGCTACTTGGTGCCTTTTTGTCATTTTTGTTCTGTTGCTTGCAAAACTATGATTTTCACTAAGGTATACCTCATTACTGCAAACTGCCAAGTGTTAAATGGGTTTCTATGTTTTCTTATATTCTCAGGTTTATGGATTTTATGACGAGTGCCAGAGGAAATATGGGAATGCTAATGCTTGGAGATATTGCACAGATGTTTTTGACTATCTTACTTTATCTGCAATCATAGATGGGACGGTACAAATCATATCACTTATCCTCCAAGTCTCCCACCCCACTGAGGGAGAAAAACCTACCGTAGATTCGTGAAACTTCACCGATTTAATCCATCTAGTTGTATAATTATTTGTTCATAAATTATTACCATATCGAAATAATATCGTTTTTGCAATTTCATTTCTTAGTTGACTACTCTTTTGGTAAGGGGGCCTTTGTTTTTCTGGGGTTTCAGGTACTTTGTGTACATGGCGGCCTATCCCCAGATGTTAGAACTATCGATCAGGTTTGACCAAATTCAACTTCTAAATTATTTATAGTATGTGCATATGTCATTGCAAGGAAGCTTGAGTGAAAGTAGTTTGGTTGATGCTAGGTTATCTAGTGTGATGGTGCTGGATAATTCTGTAAAAGATTATTGCACTGAATGTGATAGAGATGTTGTGTTATTAGAGTTGGCAGTTAATTATTATAGAGTATTATTTACCTAAGTTATCTAATTGTCATTAGTACTGTATAGGGTTTAAAAGCAATCAGGTGACTCAGGCCCACGTGCTTTTATTATTTATAGGTGTTTTCCTGCAATTTGGATCATCATAAATAATATTGGTATTTTGAATAGCTATGCTCAATGGCTTCTTTTCAGGAGCAGGGCCTCTTCGGAGGAGTTCTATTTCTCTATTTTATGTTCTTAATTTCTTAATTGTTCTTCATATTTACAATCACCTTCACTCTATCATAATGTTGAATGCGTTCTTAGAGTTTTCATTTTTTATTTCTGTGTGAGAGAGAGCTACATATACCACTAGTGGAATGCTGTCAAATTTCCTTTAAATGGATCTTTCTCATCCATTTGGATCGCCCCTTATTAAAAAATTGTGATATTTGGTGTCTAAGGATGCCTCTGCAGCATAAGTACTCAATGTATAGGGCTTGTGCTTTTTTTCATGTCAGATTCGTGTCATTGAACGGAACTGTGAAATCCCCCATGAAGGGCCGTTCTGCGACTTAATGTGGAGTGATCCTGAAGATATTGAGACGTGGGCTGTTAGTCCCAGAGGGGCAGGTTGGCTTTTTGGTTCTCGGGTCACAACCGAGGTGAGTCAACTAGATATGCTAAAAAAGCATCTTAAGGAATTATTAAGACTGCCTCGTGTTTATGAATATGAAAGGTGTTTAGATTGTTTGGCAAGAGTGGGAATATGAATTTTGTTACTTTTGGCAGTTCAATCATATTAACAAACTCGATCTAGTTTGTCGCGCCCACCAACTCGTCCAAGAAGGTCTGAAATACATGTTTCAAGACAAGGGACTTGTGACTGTGAGTTGCTAATTCCTGCCATAATATATATGTGATTATCCATCTACATCTTTATAGTTGGCTTTTCTCACTCTTCTGCTGTGAACTGTGCAGGTGTGGTCTGCGCCAAATTATTGTTACCGCTGTGGTAACGTTGCGTCCATTCTGAGCTTCAATGAGAATATGGTATGACTGGACATCTCTCTCTCTCTATCTATCTCTCTCTCTCTATCTCTCTCTCTCTCTCTCTATCTCTCTCTCTCTCTGCAAGTTGGTTTTAGTATATATGTTGACCTTGAACGGTGGTGATGCATTAGGAGAGAGAAGTGAAGTTCTTCACGGAGACTGAGGAGAACAACCAAATGCGAGGGCCCAGAACTGGAGTGCCTTATTTCCTTTAAGTTTGTTTTTGCATACCATTCAAACTTGCCAAGGGTGCATTTTATGTAATTTTGCATGTGATCAAGTCAAGTCGTCGTTTTCATTATTTGGATTATTTATAGCAGTAACATTTTTCTTTTTATCGAAATAATAGATGATAGATTATTATGTACAATTAGTTACGCTTGTCTTGCCTTATTAATTATTTAGCCTGTTTCTCTTTTTTGTTTTCGTTAACCATCTCAACTTTCTTCTGTTTTGCTCATATGCAAAGACAAAATCTTGATTTCCTGTGAGTTTTGAGTTTTCCATAAACTCCGTTCTAATTAATAGTTTATCTAAATTTTGCAATACAAAAGGTTTTAAACAAAAATACTGTCATTATTGTACGCCCATCATGGATTTATATTACTGTTATTCGATATATTCGAAATTTTAGTCAATTTTAACCCTTGCTTCATCCGTAATATTATTACCGACTTGTCTTATTTGACTATTTAAAATAAGAATTAAGGTAAAGAATAAAAATAATAATAAAGTCTTCAAATTTACTATTATTGAAAACAACTTAACAATAATAACACAATCATAAAAATGAATACAAGCCAAATTACTAACATTTAAGAAATTTGTTTTTCAAAATGCAAAAAGAAAAATGAATACAAGTGAAATTACTACTAATATTCAGCGCACAAGCTGAAAAACTAAACATATTATATTTATTTACGGAAATTTTTGTGTAAACTCGGAGTCTCGGACTTATACAGTTACTTACGTAAACTTCACACTAGTTAGAAAAAGAAAAAAAAAAGAAGTTAAAATCCATAAATCATTAATTAAATATAAAGGAAAAGGTCGAATTTGTCTAAGACTCAAAGGGAGTGCAGAGATGAAAGACGCAACTAGAAACGGGGAAGAGACTAAAAGAGGCGGGTAGGGTTTAGACATTGGAAATTTTCAATAATCAAATTTTGAACGAGAGCGTTGAGAATTTCACTCAAATCCGAATAGCATTGCAAGATTGGGTGAATATGAACGGCGGAGGAGATGAATCGATCGACGCGGTGGCGGCGGCTCGCAGAGAGAGGCTGAAAGCTCTCAGAGCTGCTCAGGAGCTCCTCAACACTCCAGACGACGACGACGCAGCTGACAATCAACGTCAAGAGGAAGAAGATGCGTAAGATTTATTCCGTCTATCTACGATTCTGCTGCTGTTGCTCTAGCGCAATGCGAATATATTTCTCATCTAGTTTTATCTTCTCAGTTGGATGTACATGTTATTGCTTGATCCTCGCTGACTTTTTAGTTGATGTTTTGTCTCTGTTTATTCCAGCAATGTTAATATGAAATTTCGGAATTACCTCCCTCACGACAAGCAACTGCAAGAGGGTAAACTTGCGCCGCCGGTGTTGCCCAAATTCGAAGACCCTGTACTGGCAGCTCCTCCACCAGAGGAGAATAAAGAGGTACTTACTTCATCGAGTTCTATGACATGCTATACCTTCGCTTGATATTATATTAACTGTTGTAATATAACATAAAATTAGGACCCTTTCCTGAACATAGCACCAAAGAAACCAAATTGGGATCTACGGAGGGATGTGCAGAAGCGGCTTGACAAGCTTGAAAGGCGCACTCAGAAAGCTATGTTAACACTCATGGGTATTCAATCTTCCCTTGGAACATTGCCTCTTCTACTACAATACTTGTCATTATCTGCCTTTTGTTGTCCAATTTACTGGTTTCTTAAAATTGCTTGCTCTTGTTCTTATTTACACTTTTAAGTCTCATACCCAGAGTGTTTTAGGATTTCCAGGGTTTTTTTCGTACGAATTATTTCACTATTCAACTAGATTCTAGGTTAACTAGTGGCAACTATGTTGGAAGCTTTGTCAAAAGACTTCAATTATCCAAATTAGTTATAGAATTTAATAGTAGTATATTGTTGAACTGCTGGAAGAAATTCTAGATCACCTCAATGCAGATTTTGCCAACCATGGATAATGCTGACAACAGACTAACTTGGAGAAATGTTGTATGAGGCTGGCTTTGAGGTTCTTAATGCTAAGTTAATGAAGCATTCTTGAAACATTTTGAGTTATTTAGCTTAAATTGTATGCATGTCTTTAATCGGATCTATTTCTTTATCATCACATATAAATAATAGCTTATGGTTTATAGGAGAGGAGAGTAAATCAGGGAAAGTATATATTTTGCTTGATATGAGAAGCCCTTAGGGAATGCTATATAAAGCATGAAAGTTGATAAGGATGTTAGATAATTCTTGGATTGATTTTATTTCTTCCTTGACAAAAAAGAGTGTGAACATTTTGTAAAATCATAATATAATATGCTAAAAGACGTGATTTGCTTTGGAAACTAGTTTTCAAGATTTGAGTTAGCTGTTTTGCTTTCTTTCTCTATCATTGGTGTCTACTGTCATCCCAATTGTGGTGCTTTAGTAAGTGGCAATCAACTTTGGACCAATTTATACAATGTCCAATAACTGTTTATTGTTGGGCAGGTTGTAGTATCATTAGCAACAGCAACACGCTGTTGCTGAAGTTGGTCCTCACTCTCCTCAAGTACATTTGTTTACGCAACCCTGGTTGTAATTGTATGATATAACAAACATCAAATGGTGTGATTTGTGAATTTGCATGTTTATGCTGATTATGGGTCGTGTCTTGTGCAGAACGGGAGGAAGCAAAAAGGAGATCAGAAGAAACAGAAAATGGTGGAGATGATTGATAGAGAGAGCATTATAGTAATGTTCATCGCAACATTATTATCCATGTTTAACATTTTTGTTAATCGACATTGTAACCAACAAATGAAACTAGTGTAATGCAATATACATTTGAATTTGATTTATATCACAAAGGGAAAAAAATGTAACATTTGATTCTGTTGTAGCGGATGAGCAGCAATCAGGTCACAAATGATGCATGAACAAAGGGTAGTATAACATGCGCCTGGAGATTCTTGAATTGTAAAAGGCCCCAGTTCTTGGGAAAACATTGAGTAAACATAGCAATGTAGTCTGTGCTATATGACATATGTAATGTACGTCCAAGAATTACACCCATTCATCCTACGCTTTAAGCTTGTTGTTAAGCGGTTCTTCCCACGAGGCATCCACGACAGGAAGCTGATATTCATTGGGTTTGAGTGCGAGAGCAAAGTCTGGCAACGTTGGCGCTGTCTCCATTATTCTGCACGGCCAAAATCCTCAGTTCAGATTTTTTATTTTGAGCAAGAAAGGAACAAGGGAGTTGATTAATGATTAGGCTATCTGAGAGCTCACTTTTCATGAGAGAAGAGGTCCTTGTTGATTCGAACCTTGCTCGACGTATCTTTTGGAATCTTTTCAGACAGAAACTTGATGGTTCCCCAAAGGGAAGGGCTCCTGTTTCAAATTGAGGAGAGGGCATCATTATCTGGGAATCTATTTCAATCTCAACTCAAGAATAACACTAAGAGGTGATTCAGGTAATGAGAGTGGGAGGTCCCAAAATAAGATTTACCTAGAGATAGGAACAGACAAGTTAAAAGCTTCACATGTTTTCTTGCTCTCTTTGAGATACTCATCTGCAGCTTGTAGAGCAGCAACAGCCATTCCATGAGACTTCTCTGTGTTTCCTTCATCAAGAATTAGACCATGGTAGTAGTAAGCAGCAGCCTGCCAAAACATTTCATGAACGTGGTGGGTTCAGATTTCAAGTATATGAAAAGATCTCAGCAAGTATACCATCACAAGTGGGACGTTGAACATGGATGTATTTCTAGTTTAAAAATACAGTGAAGATGCAACTTCATTAAGCAACAGATATTTGCCAGAAAAAGCACCTTCATTAATTCCCTGCATAGTAGTACCTAAATAAAGGCTTCGAGAATAAACTACTATTTCACTTCCAAATAAATCCTAGAAAGAATGTTTCCAAGAGTTGTCTTAACCAAGTATAGAGTTGTAAGGAACACTACAAACTTTATATTACACTTTATTAGAATAACTACAATCATCACTTTTTTGTAATGTAAGATATCAAATCCCAACACGAGAATTATGTCCATACCCTAAGAAGTGATGATGAATGTTTTTATTGTGAAAGGAACATAGTTTTCCAACTAATGGTATTGAGTCAAATTAACAAGCCCTAGGTAAACATGTATGAACACTAGAAGTCAACCAAGTGGCAACCTAAGAGTGAAGAGAAAATAATCTGGGTGAAATTACAAGACACAATAGTTCGAGGATAAGTTGGATTTTCCAGATATTTAGAAAACGATAACGGAAAAAAAGAGGGAAAAGAAGAAAGATTGAATAGAGGAGATGATTATAAGATACCTTAGCTTCAATGTATTTCCACTTCACGAATAACCTATGCTTTTCTCCCCAACCATTTGCTAGTGGAAGGTTCATGATGTTATCTTGAGCCTACAGAATAACATAGAGAGTACCATTTCTCAGAGGCTTCCCTGAGATCTAAAAAATGGCAAATACCACTTGAAGAGAATGAAACTGAAGAAAAAAATACACCTACAGCTAAGGTAAGAAGTTAAAGTTAATTGAATAGTTATAGAAAGAAAAACTACACCTACTGGCTATCAATAGTTATTTCCAATACACGAGAAAGAGTTCTGTCTATATATACTAGTTATCATCTTTATTATCATAATGCCTGCATTAAATTAGGTACTGCCTATAATGCACCATCAAGTATCTTTAGGATACATAATTGACTTATGAATTAAGGGATTTATATGTGCAAGACTTTATGTAACTAACCAAGTAGATAATAAAGATGATGGTGATTTGGAGGATACCTGCTGCCAGTACTTGACCATCTCACATGCCAGTCTTCTTTTGACAGCCAGTGTGGCCTTGGTATTGTCGATTGCAAGCCCAAGCTGGATGTCGACACCCTTTAAAAGAGAGAAATATCAGATGTTTGGCATACTGGTTAAAGTTAAGCAGCCACTTAAGAGCCAATACCTGCCCAAGTGCTTGGAGGCAAAGTGCTCTTAGGACTCCTTCAGCAAGGTCCACAGGAAGATTTCTCCTTGGCACATAAATAATAACGAGTGTGACTCCATAGATAGGGGAAATGATTTAATAGCTAGGGAAGTTCTGAACAAGATACCTCAGTTCAATTGGAAAGTGTGGAAGAACATGTCGAACAGCACAATCAAGATACCCAGCTGCCTTTAGAAATATATCAACAGAAGATCGCCGGTTCTCTATAGGAAATGGGAAAAATTATTAACCAATAAGAGTTTACAAGTAAAAGTATGCATATGTTAGGGAAGAGACAGGTTCAAAAGCTCCTAAAGAAAAACTCTTTTCTCATGCAATCGAATCCCATAAAGAGGACAACCATAAAATATGAAAAGTCCTGCAAACAAATTTATTAAATGAAGCTTGGATGCATCAATTCATGGCAACAAATGCATATCATTTATTGATCAAACATCACTTCACTGTGGTTTCATAGTATGTGCAACTAGAACAGATTTTACACTTGAGCAAGAGCACATTCTAAATCCCTTGCAATTAAATGCCTAGTATCACTTCATCTAAGATGCAGTGATATGCTTGCCACAAGAAGAAGCTTTTGGACCAAATGAGATCATGCTTATACAATTAAATGAGGAACCATACTCGTATTTAAACAATTCGGTTGAAGCCAAGTAACATCATCGTTTGTGCACTAACCTTCTGATACCTTTGGTTGAAAACCGTCGGTGGATGTTCTTGGAAGAAGCAGAAGATTAGCTTGTGATAGCAATAGCGTTGCCATAAAGTGCAAAACGGATAATACTTCATACCAAGCACTGTACATTGAGGTTTCCTGTAGATATGTGATGACAATGAGAAGAAATCTTCAAAATTTTAGGGAATGGAAAGTAAACTATATGGTTAGAAGGTGCAATCATATATCAACCTCCACTTCATCCTCCTGATTAACCCAGGAAAATTGTACTTTGTGTTGCAACGGACTCCCTGCATAGTTGAAGGAAGTAGGCTAAGAAATATGATCGAGATAGAAGTTTGAAGATATACAAACATGCTTACCATCTTTAACCAATCCCAAAAGTACGGGCAGATATTCTTCAAGAGCCTTGAGAAGATCCCGCAGTATCGATCTCCCTGCAAGCAAGCAACAGCTGGTGCGACATTAACTTGATAAAATCATCAAGGAAATATGAAATACTTGACTTGAACAAAACCAACCATGTTGACTGGCTGTTCTTCTTCTCGTTCTCGTGATTGTTGGAGCTTCATGCCCTGCCATAACTACAATTCTGTTTCTAAGAGCCGAAAGGCGTTCAACTGAAGTTTTAGCAACATTGTTGCCAAGTGACTGAGCAAAGTTGACAGGTTTAGGGATCCTCAAACCCGGGACAAATACAGAAACCTCCCCGATGTTTGCAGGGCGCCTTCTGTTCTCGCCTAAGTCTTTCGGAGTAGATACAAAGCATCCCATTTCCTAAAGCAGAATAAGAAGCAATCTGCTTAAACTGCAGCAAACCTGAGAGGGATGGTGAGTGGAAATATATCAGAATATGATGTTCATAGTATGGAGAATGAATAGATTTGCAATTACAGATTCCCTTCAAGTTTCTTGCATACAACACACATGATGTATGATGGTTCTACTGTTCCAAAACAATTCACAGGGGAAACATCAAAATCCAAGCATAGGTCAATAAAGAGCCCTAACTCATTAAATGAAGACAACAAGCAAAGCAAAGCAGTTGGAAACTCACGTGTAGAAGTAGCCACATAATGTCAAAACAATAGATTAATTATCATAGAGGTAGGCGAGGGTTTTAGCTAATCAACTACTATGACACCATAACTGTGAAATATAGCGTTAGATACACTCAGAATTTGGGACCAACACTACAACTAGGCATAAAGCAGGCGAAAAGCATCAACTCCCGTGCTTACCCTTTTTTTTTAATATAAGCTTGCACCTTCCAATGCATTACTCATTTATTGACGACAATACTGCTTCGCTTTCAACTCTTAAACAAAACGATTCTTACTTAGCTTTCTGCAGCTTTCTTCATGAGAGACGGCAAAATTCACTGTTGCTCAAGCAAAGATACAAAATTTAATCTTTCTAAGGATTTGAAAACGAACTACTTCGTTTAGTGCAGATAAGAGCAAAAAGATGATGAAATCAAATAATTAATTATGCAAGAATGTAATGAATATTACAGAACCTGGAAGTAAAACAGAGCTGAAATATTCCATCGTAAAAGGAAACGATTCAATGGGAAGATCAGATGTTGAAGATTTAGCTATGATGAAATTTCACTCATAGAGGATATTATAATTTAGAAAGAGAAAGAAAGCCACTAATTGCTAAAGCTCAGGGAGATATTTAAGATGAGACAAAATCTACCAAAACTTCCACTTACAATGTCGTTTTCTATTATTAGTACTACTCTTTCCGTCCCACTAAAAGTGGTCACGTTTCCTGTTTAGGTTGTCCTATGAAAAGTGGTCACTTTTTAAAAAAAAAATAATTTTACCTTTAAAATAACTCTTTCCTACTTTTTAACACACAAAACTTTACTTTCTTAATCTCCGTGCCCACTCACTTGTTGCCGCTTTTAGCGGGACGGAGGGAGTATTATTTTCTTTTTACTTCTTTTTTTCAATTTTTGATTTTCTATTTATTTTTATATATAACTTAATGTTAAATTGAATTCATAAAATATTATTGATGTTCAATCTGTACATAAAATAAGGAACAAGTATCGAGCTAAATTATATGTATTCAGTACACAATCTTCATCATCTATTCGTGTGATGTCTTGTGTTGTATTAATATGAGAGTAACACGTTAATCATTTAAGATTGAACATATATTTTTCTTATTTAATCATGTTACGTGTCAGTCTCGTGTTAATGCAATACGAGATGTCACAAAATTATGCAACTAAAGATATCATTAGTTACGCACATACAGGGATTCTCCGTGGGCGTGTTTTAGCAACTTAAGCATAGTAAATAATTATGCTTAAGATCCGATCCGGTCGGATCCAACAAACTATAGTAATATATGTTATCTCTAACTCTAATATTATATCATGTACTATTATTTAAAAATAAAAAAACTTAATTTAGTACGTGGAGACACAAACACATAAAACACTGGTTTGTGGTGTAATGACTCACATTTAAATAATGAGAGAAATTTTAAATATTTTATAACCTCATCCCAAAAAAAGATAGTATTGATCTGGATCCAGACATGTGGATCGTGGATCCGATGAATCAGTATTTGGGTCTTAATTTTCCTAAATCCAATAGATTATAAAAAGCGGATCTTGATGTGGGACCAAACAGCCAAATCCGACTAACAATAATTTATTGCTTAATGTAGTTATGCCTTATGACTCTCTCTCTCTCCACGAGCATGGGCTCCTGAAATCTCTCTCCTACAATCTCCCACGCCCACAGACATAGGAACGATACTGTTGCAGCAGGAAATAGATGTAATCCTGGATGGTGAACACTAGTGAAATCAAACATAGATCGTTGACGATTTTGCATTTCTAGGGAGGAGATGGAGATGGAAGCCAGTCGAGTATTTCACCAGCAAACATGGGAACGATATCACCGAACCCGAAAGAAAATGATGCTGGTACTGTCCATGGGGTCTTGCTCAATCTTATCTTGGAGCTGTTTCTAGGTAGACCGTAAAAGTCTGGTCCGTTAAAGCTCGTAAAGGCTTCTAACTTCTCCAATGCACCAGCCTGCAGTTTGATAAAATGCAGTTCTTGATTTCGTATGGCATGATAGTAGAAATATAACCAGCTCAAGAAACAGATTAAAAAACTATTGCATTAATGTCGCCATGTTTTACCTCTTCAAAAACCTTTGCATACACTGACAAGGCCACGGGAGAATTATAGATTCCAGCACATCCACAAGAAGACTCCTTTGTTCTTCTTTCATGAGGAGCACTATCGGTTCCAAGGAAGAACCGTTTGCTACCGCTCGTGACAGCTGATACTATTGTCTGTCCTGAGAACGCAGACTCAATGAGTGTCAATCAAACAAGAGAGTATTTTTGTCAGAATTATTGTGTTGTTTGGCTTAGAGTAAAAAGTATGGTTTCTTTCTTCTTCTACTAAAATATATGCCTACAAACACATTTGCTAATCATGGCAAACCATGGGAAGTGGGAAAGTGGAGAGCTGGGAAGAGTTGATTGTAATGAAAAGATGGTGAAGGGCGTGCGTGTGTTGGCATAGTGATAGTGAGGTTAATGCCCAAGGCTAAGATCTCAGGTTCGAGTCCTCCGTGACGCGGCCATGTAATTTAATGTTAATGTAATCTAATTTTTTTTTTAAAAAAAAGAAAGAAAAGATGGTGAAGGCATACTATGTATTTCTCTCTTCAATACTGGAAGACAGTAATTGTGAGGCTGCAGTCCTCCTTGGAAAAGGGAATTCCTGTTAAGAACAAGATGTTGTGGAGTGACTGTTGCTGCAACAAATCCTAAAAAGTATGAAAGATATTAGAAAATGACAACAAAATTAGAGATCACATATCATATTCTTCCAAAAAGCAATGACTTCTGCATAAAGTCTTCAACATAATAAGGACTTACTTTCATCACAAGACAAAACAAAATCTACAGCATCTTTAGTGGTAATGTGTTCCATAACAACCTTCAATTGGGGGAACTTTTGAATCAAGGGACTGAGAATTGTATCAATGAACACTTTTTCACGATCAAACACATCAATATCTGGACTTGTTACCTCTCCATGGACCTGCATGATACGTATATAGTTTCAAACACATCAACACCGATTTCTCACAGTAGATGGTGAAATAAGTTTTAAAGATTTGGTGAAATAATTAAATTTTAAATAGATGGTGAAACACATAAAAACGCACTTGTCAGAATTATAGACCACACCGTACCGTAATAGACGATGAACTAGTAAAAAAGACAAAATGGGCAAATTAGTAATCCATTACAATCAACTAAATTCAGCAACATAGTATTTGTACCTATATAATTATTTATACAAAAATGTAGAATGCACATAGTGTGTGATTGTGTTGCACAAACAAAATATATTTCAAATTAAGCACAAATCATTATGAAGAAACAAAGATAATCTCACCAACAAAGGCATTTTCTGCTGAACCATTTCCTCGAGTACAGGTAAACACTTTCCAAAAAGATCAGTTACACCATCTTGAGAGTTCGTGGTAGCACCAGCAGGATACAATTTCACACCAAATACAACTCCACTCTCTCCTGTAATAGCAACAATTATATCAAAACACTAGAGTATGTAGAAACAAAATAAAACTCACTCTCTCCTGTGATAGTAACAGTTTATATAAAGCACAAGAATACATAAAAACAAAATAAAAGTCACCCTCTCCTGTCATAGCAATAGTTTATATCAAGCACTATGTACATAGAAGCAAAATAAAACTCACTGGCTAACTCCTAAAAATGGGAAAGGATCAAAGACCAAGCTTTTGCATCAGCAGTAATGATGCAAGTATCCTTCAGTGTGAATTCCATCAATCAATGTATTTGTTCATTTGTAGGTTGTAAGAGCTTAAAAGAGAAATTCATGACAAATTTAGATATGTATTAAAAATATACATTTGTCATGATTAAACACAACTGCAATTGAATTGAATCCTTTTCCAATCCCAACGTACCTCTATCTACTGTTAGAGTACAAACAACTGAACGCACGTATACATTTTTAAATTCCTTCTAGCTATCAAAATGTAAACAACATCAAAACATCATCTTTCAATGAAAGAATAGCCATGCACAAGAAGACGTGATGTTGTAAAAAATAACATCTAAACCAGCTTTCTCACAAATATGTGCCACGTAAATAAAGAGTTCAACTCACTTGCTAACTTAATCTCATTGGGGCTGGTAGTGTCTGTCAAGTAAAGTGTCATCAGAGGAGTGAAGTCACTATTTTCTGGCAGAGCCTTCAAAATGGATTGCCGGTACGCCATAGCTGCAGAAGTTGTGGTGATAGGAGGTCTCAGATTTGGCATGATTATGGCTCTTCCAAAGTGTTGTGAACTGAACGCAAAATATTAGGGCTTAAATAAGGTAAAAGAGACAAATTTAACAAGAGAGCAAATCAATTTGGCAGGAAAAAGAAGCGAAGCAAATTGAATTTATTAATTCTGAATGGATTCACATAAACTAAACCTGTGGGGGGCAACTGCTTCAAGAAGCTTGCCATCACGAAGATGGAGATGCCAGTCATCGGGACGTGCAATTGAAAGCTCCATTCTTACCCCAGATGCTTTTAGATGGGTTGCTCTTCCAGCTTGCACGAGTAGAGCGGGAGGTGTAACTGAAAGCTCCATTCTTTTGCCAGATGCTTCGCTCTTCTAGTTTTCACAACACTGTCCCTGTCTAAATCAAAATGGAAGGTCCAAATATAGTATTTTCAAATTATTTATTTATATTAATAAGAGATATTGATCGTAAAATATATAAATTTTTCGCGATTTACTAATTTTAATACGAATTTTAAAATATTATTTAAAATATATGAATTTTAGTATTTATTAAATTTTTGATATAAAATTAATTTTACAAAAAATCAAAACTAACTTGACATAATCTATGTAACGTGAATTTATAACATGAATTTTAAATTATTAATATTTTTTTCATTTTAATTATTAATTATTTAATATTTAAGAATATATTATATTCAAGAAAATTTTCTTGAAAATAATTTTTTTAATATATATATTTTATATATATTCTTGATTAATTAGCCGTCAATAACTTAATTGATAAAAATAAAAATTGATTCGACCTAGTTCTTGCTCTGCCTCATCTCGTATTCACGGTAACAGTTCAACCCCAATAAAAATAACTAAAAATAAATGTCTAGAAATTCAAATCAACTTCCATAGCTAGTAAAGTTAGGATTAAACAATCGATGAAAATCAATTTCATCGAAAAACGAAACTAAATTCATCATAATCCCTTCGGATTGGATTACAAATCGAGAAAGATTTTCTCTACAATTTCCTATGCCCCCTCCAGATTTACAACTTGTTCTTTATCAATTTCTGCTAATTAAATCCCCAATTGAAAAAAAAAAAAGAAAACAAAAACAATACCAGGAATCGGTTGACTCAGTTCTCCTAAGAAGACTCGGGGCTGGGGAACTCGTTCAAATCAGTATTCTGCGCGGCGTGGGAGGACACGTTCCGACCCGCGGTCTGGAGCGCGTCGAGTCTGGCTCTGACCTCGCTGGCCTTCTTCCTGATGGCAGTGGCGGAAGGTCGGCGGAGGCGGAGGCGGCGGCGCCGTACTCGAGCACGTGCTCGGAGAAGTTGAGGCGGGCGGTGGGGCCGCGGAGGTGGAAGACGGCGGTGTCGTAGGCTGTTTTGTAACCCAAAATATATTGCCTCTACAATCTGACCAAAAGAATGTAGTGAAGGTAGTTTCTATGGAGATACAGAAATTGAACGGTAGAAGAAGCTGAAAGCTTAAGAGACAGCGTGTGTTTCTAGGATTAACATTATGGGCCGGGTCAATCAGATAATTGGGTCGGATTTTACTAATTTAATTGGGCCTAAGTCATTCAATTACTTGGGTTGAGTATTAAATTAGTCTAATTAGACAAACTTTCTCTTATGTAAATTTTGACTGGTTTTAATTAATACTCCAGTATTGAATCATATGTTACATGAGTATTAATTAAAATTAGTTTTAAATTATAATTAATTATATTAAGTATTATAAATTTAATTGAGTTAATTATAATTATTAAAGAATTATTTGATAATCGTAGCTCAATTTAAAATTCTATGAAGAATTTTAGGAAAGGATTTAAAGTATTGGAATATTAATATAGTTTATATTAATAGATAGTTATGTATTGTTTCTTTAATATTATCAAAAAAATAAATTAAATTCCCATGAAGAATGAGGATTGCTTCAAGAGATACTTATATATTGTTAGCTTTAAGGAGTGCATATTAATAATAATAATTGTATTTTTAGTTCTTCAATTTGATTTTTTCGAATAAAAATTCGAATTAAAAAATAAAGCATTACCAAACTAATTAACTAGCAAATCAAAATAACTGCTTTTGATTAATTTTGCTCAAGCGCATAATTACATGCTATTATTACACGACGTGATTCTCTTCCTCTTCCTCTTCCTCCCAAAGAAAGGCACAAACTTGAGGATTTGAGAACTGAGATTATGATCTTTGTATGAAAGGACATCCTTAAAGCTACTATTAGGCCTAATATTATTTTACTTTCCGCAATGAATTACGATGATGGATCCTCACAGCCATCAAAAAAGCTGTCCAGGAAGCCCAAGTGTACGATTCCCAATTTCTCAGCATTTTTATTGAATTGTGATTCATACTCATCGTGTATTTATCTCCATCTGCATGTTAGATAAGGATTATTAAATTTGTTGGTCATAACTTTTGCAGATTCGAAATTTACTCAGCAAGAACTCCCCGCCTGCAAACCGATTCTAACTCCTGCAGTGGTATATGTTCATCAACCTTGAATGCCTTTCATCATTCATCATTAATCATCGATTTCATTTTCCCATATACAAAACAATGATTTGTGATGTGATCCCAAGTTATGTATGAAGATTTCATGTTGTAGTTGTTGAATTTTGTTTTGTTTAGGTCATTGGAATTCTCATCTGCCTTGCTATTGTCTTCATTCCAATTGGCCTCCTTGCTCTTTCTGCATCAAAGAATGTAATCATCTCTCTGTCTCTCTTCATTATATCAATTGTCAGATAGCTGTAAAACATTCCTTGTGTGAAAAAAGATGTTTGCCATTGCAAGGTCCTAGTTAATGTTTGTGTCAACTAGGATATATATATATGTGTGTGTGGGTGAGTGTGCGTGTAGGTGGTTGAAGTCGTGGACCGTTACGACGATGCTTGCATTACATCGACGAAACAGAAAGTGGGCTTCATCAAAGATCCTGCAACAAACAAAACCTGCATCAGGAGCTTCACTGTTAGTCTTTAAACTCTTATCTTGATTTAATGATAACTTTATCTTGTTAAGTCTCTTGTTTCATGGCCTATTTGTCACCCTAAAGGTCCCAAAGAAGATGAGGAAGCCAATTTATGTGTATTACCAGCTCGATAACTTCTATCAAAATCATAGGAGGTTAGTTGAATCATCAAATGTAGCTGCATAAGGTCTTTCAAGTTCAAACAGAACAATAACAAAACTATTTTATTGGTTGATTTTATGGTGCAGGTATGTGAAGAGTAGAAGTGATCGACAGCTGTGGAGCCCGAAAGCGGAGTCTAGCACGGAGTTATGTGATCCAGAGGGGCATACGGGTGATAACACGCCCATAGTGCCGTGTGGGCTAATTGCTTGGAGTTTATTCAATGACACATACATGTTGTCCAAGAACGATGCTTCTGCTATACAAATTAACAAGAAGGACATCGCTTGGAGGAGCGATAGAACTCATAAATTCAGCCCCAAAGTATTCCCCAAGAACTTCCAAAATGGTTCCTTGGTTGGAGGTGCAAAACTTGACGAGAATATACCTGTTAGTTTACTATACCTAACTTTTATGCTTCCTTATTTTCTTGCAGTATGTATGGATAAATGGATTATGATATGCCTCGATTTCGGGAGGAGGGAGAATCATCAATCTATCTGTGCAACTCAAATCAGAGTGTACACTTTCAACTTGTGCTTATAATTTCTTACAACTTTGATTTTGCTGTCAACTTTGGATGGATTTTTGAGCAAATGGGAGCACAAGTTGCATCCTTCATGCATTGATCAACGATTTGTCTTCCAAAAGTTTCCTTGATTGGAGGTCGAAACTCAATGAAGAGTGCACACCTTCTGTAGTTCTGTACTTGATCCCATTTTCTTGCAATTGCTTTAATATGATGTGTTATATCTCTCTTTTTGCCTTATTTGGTCTGCTGTTGTATGTTCTTTTTGCTCGTTTTTTATCAAATGGGATTAGAAGATGCCATGTTCGTCCAATGATGCTTCGATTTTCTTACGATTTGATGTGATGTGCAACAGCTGAGCCAGCAAGAGGATCTGATGGTGTGGATGAGGACAGCAGCACTGCCCTCGTTCAGGAAGCTGTATGGGAGAATCGAGACGGACCTAGAGGCCAACGAGAAGATCACAGTCACGATACAGAACAATTACAACACATACTCGTTCGATGGGAAGAAGAAGCTTGTGATCTCGACCGTGACATGGATTGGTGGGAAGAATGATTTCATTGGCAGAATGTACATGTTAGTTGGAGGAACCAGCCTTGCTCTTGCTGTTGTTTTCTCACTCCTTTATGTCTTCAAGCCTAGGTAACTCTTCAACTCATTCCTCTCTCGTCTTCCTTACAAGATTCGTCTCCCGTGCCCCGGGCCTACCGTAAGCTCCACTTAAAATGCCATTCTTTAGTAACTAATAGTTAACTGAAATCGAATCGGAATTCAGCAAGAGCAACTGAACTCGAACTTACGGTTGTCCCCCGGGCCTCGCACGAGTTTTCGTCTTTCGTTTGAGGTTCGTGTCACGTTGTTGCTGTTGTGCAGGCCCTTGGGAGATCCTTCCTATCTGTCATGGAACAAAAATCCAATCTCGGGTTAACTTATGGTTCTTTCTCTTGCTATAGAGAGTGAGCTGAAGCAGCAGTTAATGCTATTCTTTTTTCCCTTTTTTTTCCAGAATATATTTTGTTTAATTCATTGAATTTGCAAAGCAACATGAAACTTTCCCACCAAAATTAATTTATGCTCATACTTTGTTATGAATCAAAGTGAAACCTCATTTTTGGATGCAGAATCTTGAGTTTCAGTTTTTCTTGCTCATGTTTTTCTTTTATTTAGTTTAGGAGGATTCATAATGATTTCTCATTTGCCTAAGTTAAAATTCAGTATTTGTTTTTTTTCTTCTTATTCTTACAAGTGGCAAATTGTGATAAGTATGTTTGAACCAAACAAGCAAAAACATTAACCCACTTTGACACAAATTGGTCGTCTCAAATTAAAGGGCAAAAAAATGATGGTTCCTCGAATTTTAAAAGTGATTATTTATTCAGGGAAAATCAGAGCACAATTGGGGGAAAATAGGAACCCTAAATAAACCCTAATCACAAATAGTTGGCCAAACAAAATAAAATACCCTAAATTCTACTCGGCTCTTCTCTGGTAACCGCGTTTGTATTTTGTTACCACAAAAGGTGTTAGGGTCGTGGATCACCGGATCACCTTTGAGCATCAATCTCAAT
>JAPKLX010000022.1:1106847-1250510 GCA_026898415.1 Leonotis leonurus
AGATCTAGGAGTGCATGTGCATGGCTCCTAATCCTAGCTCATAACAAAAGGTCGTCTTTTTTGGGGATTGCAGTTGAAATTGCAGCTATGCAAATTACCTTTTGTAATTCAAGAAATAATAAAATTGAAAACTGCAAATGTCAAACGACGTCGTAGGCACACCTAGCCCTAAGTCAATCCCTAATTTGTCCAATTCAATTGCTTACAATTTCTTGAAATTTGAGAGTGTTATCTGGTCTTGTCCACGATAATCGAGTAAAATGGAAGCTACCACCACCGCTTCCACCTCCCATTTCCTCTTCCTTCCCACTAACCACTTCAGAAAACTAGCCACCGCCATTAATTCACCAAAAGCTTCATCATCGTCAGAGAAGAAAATCGAAATTAGAGTATGCACAAACAGAACTTGCAGAAAGCAGGGTTCTTTCGACGTTCTGCAAGTTCTTTCCGGCATTGCACCGCCGTTCGTGACGGTGAACTCATGCGGGTGCCTCGGACGGTGTGGCGCCGGCCCCAACATCGTGATCTTGCCGGATAATGTGTTCGTGAGGCATTGCGGGACTCCGACCAAGGCAGCTGATGTGATGGCGATTGTCTGCAGAGCTGACAACGGTGGCAATGACGATGAAACTGACAGTGGGAAGAAATGCTTGCAGGCTCTGGCGTTGAGGAAGAGAGCTGAAGATGAGATGGAACGAGGTGATTTTGCTCAAGCTTGTGATTTGCTCTCGCAGGTATAATTCGGATATTATTATTCATGTTTTTCTCGAGTATGAGTTGATCTACTGAAGATCGAATATGGGTTCATGTACTGCTTGTCTTTGTTTGACTTGTGACTTGCTAGAATCTGAATATCTATTGCGGATTGCGATTTTGGTCTTTGTTATCGAGATGTGATTGATGTAGGGGGAGTTAAAAAGTGTGGTTGAATTACTGCTTTATGGTAGTAATTCTCGTTTTCTTGAGTTATTGTTTGCGGGAACGTGTGGTGGAGTTATTGGTTCTTTGTTATTGAGGTTCTGATATGTATGCTTTGAGTGGAAGGGGTAATTGCTGCTGATATTGGTGCATATGTCTGTCTTTGCAGGCTATAGAACTCAGGCCGTTTGGAGGTTTGCATATAATGTACAAGGCAAGGTTTGTGGAGGTTTGGCTTCATAAGTTTCCAAAATAGAGTGACTTTCATATAGTATTTGCAATGATCATATGAGAATAAGATATTTTTGTTGCCTTCACAGCAATATGTACCAAAATTTTCTTGTGGTGGCACTACTTCATATGGATAATTTGCAGTTGAAACCTGATTAGTCATCCCACCTCTATTGCACTCCTATTGTGTAGAAACCCACTTATTCGACTTGAAAATTAAGTTTCTGCATTTGAATGTGAGTGAGTCTCATTGAATAGTATATTTTTATCAGATCAGCAGCAAAATTGGCAATGGGAGACACAGATGGAGCATTTGGGGATGTTGAACAGGCTCTGACTATTGCACCTCGCTACCCTGAGGTAAGTTTGGCTGTTCTTTTTTATGGAGTGGAATGTGAAAAATTCTTTGTTGTGCTTCACATTTTCAAATACAGCAAGAGTGGATTTGGTGGAAATGGAATGATTTTAATCTTGATACAAAATTTCAAATAAAGCATAAGTGGATTTGTTGGAAATGGAATAATTTTAATCTTGATAATTGAATGTGTATTATGCATCAGTGAGAATAAAAAAAATCAGGAAAATATAGTAGTTTCTCCATATGGCCATTCCTTTTCCTGAATTAGCCATTTTCCTAAGCTTAGTCCAAACAATCCTCTAGCTTTTAAAGCATGAAAACGAGAAGGCATTTGACAACTTTATATACTCGTCAATGGTTTAAATCCAATTTTCTGCAAGATTCACCAACATTAATTTTACAGGCTTATATTTACAAAGGTGATGTTTATATGGCTACGGATCACTTTGACAAAGCTGAGGAGTCCTATTCAATTGCGTTAGATCTAGACCCATCCATTCGCCGTTCCAAGTCATTCAAGGTATTATAAGCAATCAGCTATTCTTACCACCATCTCACACAACACGAAAGCATTTCTGTTAGTAGCTCTGGTTCTGATATTTGATCCTTTTCGTGACGGTGCTGAGACGACTCGAATATTTTGCTCATTTCAGGCAAGAATAGCAAAGCTTCAGGAAAAACTAGCCCCTGCAAATTTGGACTGAAGCTTCTTGCTGAGTGTTTTACACTAGTACATAGGTTTCATTCTTTACTGGCTTATTATATTCTGAAGGCTTCTATACTATTGTTGCATAATGTAAAATGCTAGAAATTCCAAACTACGGAGGTAATAATAGAGACGTCAGTTCATTTCTTGCATACATGTATTGATATGATATCAGAGCTGAAATTCTAAAACTACATATATATGACATTAATTAGCAAGTGCTATACCATTGGTTTCATATTGAAATGGTTTGGATAGTGCTGGTGTTTTTTCATGGCTCAGGTAGTAGCAGTGGCATCAAAATGAGAACCACATTGGAACAAATCGAGCTTCTTGACTTTATCCCATAACTTAGTAACCTTTTTGCCTTCAGAGTCGCGATTTGCATTCTGATCACAGTTTGAATTCTCCACACCCGATTTCTGTATGTTGAAGCTAAAGCATTTACTCAATCTCATACCACCACCTCCTACTCTGTAGCAGTCTTGCAGATTCACCTCCTTTTTACCCTTACTCTTCACCCCTTTAGGGACGTTCTTCTCTTTTTGTTTCACAAGTTGCTCGTAATATTCCTTATTCCTCTTCTCCAACCCGTAGATCTGCCCCTGAAGATCCTCAATCTTCCGACTCAGCATGCAAACCCTATGATCCTCCCTCGTTTTCAACACACACCTAGCTAGCTCAGCAGCCTTCCTCTTCAGAAACATTGATTCAGAGGCCAACCCTTTGTTCTCTTCCGCCAATGCAGACACCCTATAACCCAATGTTGCATTGTCATTCAGCAGAATCAACCTCTCTGACTCCAGCACATCCAACAAGTTCTTCTGAAGCTCCATCTTCCTTGAAGATTCACTCCACCTCTTCTCCACCACAGCTAGCTCATTCTCAACAATATCATACTCAACCGTCTTCATAACCAAGTCTGCAACAATCATATCAGCATCAACCTCTCTAGTCCCTACGGGTGGCACTGTCAGAGGCTGGAAAGACAGTGAGCTCTCAGCATCAGAATCTATGACTTCACCAGTGTCCCCTTCATCGCACTGAACAGCATCTTCAAGTTTCGCACGCAGATTGGGAGAAGAGCTTCGGCTATGAGGCTTCTGTTGCTGCTGGTTCTTGGAGAGTACCTGGCAGTAACGGTCTGCCAACGAGAGGTAGCCGTTGTACAAGTCATCAAGCAGTGCTAGAAGCTGCGGGCGCTCGTGGTAGTAAGAATTAGCCCTTTCAGAAAAGCTATCAGGACTCTTTCCTTTAGGTGTTTTCCTTGTAAGCATCTTCATCCTCTCATCCAAATCTATTCAAAACCCAAAATCAGATTGCATTAAATGAATGATATTGCCCTTTTCTTCTTTCTTTTTGAAGGAAGCAATTTAGAACTGGTCCAGCATGAGAGAAAGGTGTTCATTTGAAATTCAAAAGTCCTGGTATAAACTTCCTGTGGGCCTATAGTTGTCGTAGTATTTAAATTTCCTAACCATCTCTTTTGAATCTTTGCAGGGTTCATTTAAAGCAAAAACTCAGCACCAAGCTGCAGTACCTATTTATATGACTCGTACAATTTCTAGATTTCCCCATTGCATTTCTTGATTGAGACATGGTGTGTGATCCAGCTTGAAATATTAAAGGATGAAAAGGATAATTCCCTAGTGAAGAAGGGTTTCTTCTGATTTTTACACGCATACAAAACATAATACAAGATCGTAGCATGTTTAATATACGTGTAAAAATCAGAAGGCAAACACCCGACCCGACTTGAAGAAGGATAGTACTCATGAAAGATGAGTAACTACTAATTAAAGCTAGAAAGATTTTGGATTTCTGCATTGAAAGATTAGCAAAACTAAGAGCCAACTCAGAATCAAATCATATTCCATCTGCAACAAGGCAGCAATAAAAGCTAGAGGCCCCAATGGGTTCAAATTTTGAACAGTGGAGAATAAAGGGAGATGGTAAAATATGCAGCAGAAGCAGAAAAAGGGGAAAAAGATTGGTAAATCTTGTAGCTTTGTGGATAGGAAACTCTGTGGGTCGATTATTACTATTGTATGGTTTGAAAATGACTTGTCAAGATTGTATTTTTGTTACTTAATGCTAAAGAGGGTACATAAGCAGAAAAGCAGATGCCCTAGAAACAATCACGGGCCCACTTTTTTTCCTTCTTGAAAATTGAATTTCAAAATCTCATCTGTTTCTTCACTAGCTTACAATTACAACTGAGTAGTCTTGGAATATTTCTCATTCCCTTTTCATATGACAATCTTGCATGATGACAATCTTCACACTACTTTCAAATTTTGAATTTATAACCAAAAAAGTGTTTTTTTACCAGTAAAATTAGCAAGTACTTAAATTTTAAGTCAAACAAAATAAACAAACCAAAAAAAGAAGAAAAGAAAACAGAAAATTGACACGAACACAGTGGGTGCATGTTTACTTACCAGCAATGGAGCAGAGAAGCCAGGATGGTTTATTGAAGCCTCTTCTCCGGCGGGGTTGGTGATTTGACTCGGCGGCGGTGGCGGCTTCTCCTCCACCACCAGTTTTTCCAGACTTTGCCACCATTATTATAGCAGACAAAAAAGGTCCCTACACCATTAAAAAGTTGAGCTAATACATTTAACTTCACATCTGTATGCAGAATTTCAAGTTTTGGACTGCATTAACCCTCCCCTTAATCATAAACATAAGCCAGCATTGCAGATGACGTCATAAATCGTATCACAAACAAGAAAAAAGTAGTCATGATACAGCATTTAAAATATAAAACACGCACTACTGCGTGTAAGCAGTCACCACAAATACTTGAATCAACATAACTAACACACTGAATGAAGAACAAAAGAGAAACATGGGTAACCCATTTTCAGCCTTCATTTCTGCGCGTGTTTGTAGTTGAAAATAATTTTCAAGATAGCAAATGTTCTTTGTCTATGTGTGAGAAGAATGCGGTAAAGATTGAAGCTTTGCATCAAGTGAATAGAAAAGAAGAAAAGAAGCGGAAGAAGAAAGACTAGACAAGACTCGTACCTCAAGAAATTTGAGAGCGTGAAAATTGCAGGAAGGTGTGTGTGTGTGTTTGGATGTGGATTGTGCGTATAGAAGAAGGAAGAAACTTTTATTACAGAATGGAGATAAGTAGAGACAGGGGGAAGAGTGGTCAGAGCAAGTTTTTATGGGAAAGAAGAAAACCCCGCTCAGAATGATTTGAGTGTTGACCAATGGGAGGGAGACACGTAAGCTCCATGGCCGTACTACAATTAATGCAGCAAAGCCTAACGTTCTCTGGGAATTGAGAAAAAATAAGCTGGAAAAGTAGGGCAGCCTTTCTTTCTTGTGTATTTCATCAAAATAAACTCTCTCTCCCTCTCTCTCTCTCTATATATATATATCCAAATAATTCAGTTTCGTTGCAACTCTATTCAAACTTTAACTGCTTTTTTTTCATGTCATATCATATGAATTTTTTATTGTGGCATACAATTAATTATTTAGTGCATATTTCCGTTATCTAATATTTAATGTTTTCAATTCATAAAATGATTAATTAATGTTCTTTGCTTCAAAGAATAAATGAATGGTTAATTAATCAATGTTCATCCAAACATAATTGGTAGTCAAAGCCTTCATTTTTCAGTTTTCACATTCATATTATTCACCCCCTCCGATTAGAAAATGTGCAATAGTCTCATAATAAATGTCAAGATTTGTTGAGTTTTCTCTCTTACAACTCACTCTTTATTTTTCAATAAATGTCATTTTTTAATTTATTTTTTACTTTTAATATGTCATATTTCAAATATATAGATTAAAAATATAATATTCTTTTAGTTTACCTTTATTTGATATCTTATAATATGAAAACAAAGTGTATGGTAATAATCCATTGTTATGTGTGATTAAATTAAATGGTACACTTATAAAATGGAGAGTAATATTTAACGCTTTAACTGAGAACACAATTATTGTAATAAAATGTTTCGAATTTGTAGTAAGTAAAGTTTGGCTCACTTAATACTTCAAGCATGTGTATTGAGTGAGTTTAGATTTTACATAATTTATTACTTTTAATTAAATTGTGTGTATTAAGTGATAATTGTGTGTATTAACTATTAAGTGAGGTGTGTCCACTTATTATAAATGATCATTTTTAAGTTTCCAAATATTTTCGATGGACTAAAATGGTAAAATATTAAAAATATTTATGAAATAAATAAATAACTTTTTAAATAAAATACTTAGTTGAAAGAAAATATGAAATAAAATATAGCTTTTTAAGATAAAATAAAATCTAAAATAAAGTGCAGGTGTTTAAATCTACCGTGATTTAAGTTCATGATCGTTGTATTAGATAAACTAATGAAAATATGTTTCTAAAAAAACACTTCGTGATCGACATTACTCGAATAATCTCATGTGTTTTGTATTCGATAAATTAAGTTCAAACTCGGTTCAGTTGTACTACAAGTTAATCTTGCACTCTACAATACCCAACTTGGTTCCATTCCACTACACCCTAACAACGCATGAAAGATTTGAACTTTAACAACATAAAATATTTTCGAATTGTAGAAGAGCTGGTCTCTGGCAATACACAACAAAGTCATTCAATACTATGCTAAATACAGATGTATATATATCCAAGATTGCAACCCTATGGTGAAATAATTTGGAATCATGCAAGATAAATTCCTTGTTTAGATTCAGCATCAGTTAACGTGTGAGAGGCCCCCTTTGGTGAAAATATAAATAATTGCAAAAGTCAGAATCTCGATCAAAAAATGACACTACTATATTCAGAGTCCCGCCCAGTATTTGCATTTAACTTCTTCCCCTTCTATAAGCCTCTCTACTGCATCTGATGGCAGGCCAATCAGTTCTAGTGTCTTCTCCCACACTTGGTATGCAGTTTCGACGTTGTGTGCTTCCTCGGAAGGGTTCGCAGGGCGGCAATCATGATTAATGAAAGCGCACACAGGCCAATCTTCAGATTTAAGTGACTCAGTGTAGTCCACAAGTTGGGGATCAGTAGCAGCAAAAAGAGTGCTTCGAGAGCCTGTGTAATCATACAAACTCATTAGCTGCTTGCTATATAAAGCTAATTTTCGAAAATAATGCTAAATCTATATCAACTGTAATATCAGTGAAGCCATTGGGGTACCTTCTTCAGGGGTGAAGATGAAATATGGAATTAAATGGTAACCAGCTTGAACAATCTTCGGAAGATCCCTAGCCTGTTTTTATAAATAAAGATATGACTATGAATTGTGAAGTGTAAAATAACTACTATATGTAAAAGAAAGTAACTAATTAATTAATGACCGTTATATTTCTTTAATAGTACAATAGATTTTATGTTATAAATTGACAAGAGCCTCAACGGCCAGAACTGTCTAAGATGTCAGAAACTTACAACATTGGTGTGGACTATTCCTGGTGAAGCACATGCTATATTTATGCCTGCTTCAGTTGGCAGTCTCTTGTTAAGAACACTGCTGAACATGATCTGTATTTAAAGATCTAGCTGGTAAAAGTGAAGGAGCAAAGCAAAAGACCGTGGGGCAAGGCAAGTGTAGCCCAATCCCAATAGCCTTTAATGACTAAAACCATGAATTTAAAGACTTCAATAGTAAACTGCAGGCATTTTGGAAAGCAGCCACAAGCAAGAGTTATCTCCCCTTTAGGGAGCTTTAAGCTAAAAAAACCTATACGATGAGATGCAAACTACCACTGAAATCAACTTACCAGCTGAGAGATTTTATTAAGCTTGCGAACCAACAGAAAGGGAAAACAATACTTTCACTAAAAGTTCCAACAAGTAACTGCTAAAATCTAAAGCAAACAATTGAAAGTACCTGTGCTAGTTTACTGCTTGAATACCCAACCATACTTGTAAATTTTCTTTTACCAGATGTAACATTCATATCTTCTGGATCAACAAATCCTAGGTTATGCATCTGTACAAACACGAAACGAAAACTTGATCAGCTGAATATAATATCATGTTTTCAACAGTTCTCATCAGTTAATTAATTCTTAACAAAAAACAATTCCCACGAACTAAAAGCTCTTATCATTTCATCTCTTGTGGTATTTCCCCAGTTTAGTCCTTTGCTTATGAAGGAAAGTAACAGTAACAGTGCATACTAATATTTCTTAAAGCAGAAGAAGGGAACCATAACAACAGCACAAGTAACAGAATTACCATTGCACTGCCTACGGGAACCATAACAACAGCACAAGTAATCCATACATTTGACATTTGCTCTTTTTAGGAATATTTTTTTTATGCTCAAACGGGATAATGTACACAATACTCATAAGACTTACAACAGAATTAACATTGACAATACGGCTCGGTGAGCTTCTAATAAGAGAGGGCAAAAGCAATATTGATAGCAGTGCTGGGGCTAGATGGTTCACTTGCATATGTTCTTCATAGCCATCCCTCGAAAATCTCTGTGGTTCTGAATAGAGCGATTATGGAGTGAGATGAATATGTTGCCTTATTTTCTTTGCTTATAAGAGCAGAGCAGCAGATGGAGTAAAAAGGAGTTAAACAATCAATTGAAAATAGAGGTATTTGTACATGCCAAACACATATTAGATCCTTCACATACAAACCTCCAATGGAAAATATCCCGGCATTGTTGATGAGAGCATGTAGAGGTCCTGAACGTGAATTCCAAACTTCAGCAAATCTAGCAACAGACTCCAGAGAAAGAAGATCGAGCTCCATAACCTTGAAAAAAATTAAGATCTTCTTCAATTTAATGATATAAACTAAGAGTGGCAGAACAATACAAACTTAAACATTCTTATTCCTGAAGATAAATAGACAGGCAGGAACAATAATGCACGTACATATCTCCAAATACATCAATTGTTAACTGATTGAACTACAAAAATGGCAATCCCGACAATTCCTAATAAATCTTCAAATTCACCATGAGCTGAGTGTGTTCATAAAGTACCTCGATATCAAGAGAAAGACCCTTCTCAGACCACTTCTCCTGCCACTTCTTTATCAGATCATTAGCAGCCTTTGGATTTCTTACTGCCATCACAACATGCCCCCCTGCTTCCGCCAATTGCCTGTGCAATTATGAAACAACAAAATTGATCAAACTTCATTCGTTCAAAACTAGCAGCTATATAAAGGATCCAACCGCTAAAATCATAGATAGAAACAACAATAGCAACAAGTATCAGCTACAACTGAATAAAAACCTGGCGATTTCCTTGCCGATGCCGGAGGTGGAGCCGGTCACGATGAAAGTGAGATCGTTAATCGGAGGCATAGGCATTGGATTTGGAACGTTGCTAGCGATGATCCTCTGGAACAGCATCTCGTAAGCGAGGTAGAACCAACCCATCAGCCATTCAATCCACCCCAATCCTTCCTTCTTCGCCTTCTGCGAAACTGCCTCCTGCAGAGGCTTTCCGTTGTCCGCTCCCTTCTCCGTCGAAGATGAAGGCAACGCCATTTTTTACACAGTAGTCACTTACTCAGAGGATCTCTCGGCTATGCAATTGAATTTTGTTTGTATAGTTTGGAGATTCCATATATATAATATAATATAAACAGCTCAAACTCAAAAGGCTAGTGTATCCGTCAGTATGTTTTGGGCCATCCGATTAGTTTACATAATTGAATCGTGTCCGTCGATGTTTGTTTAGATTGGAAGATTCGCTTGATATTTGTTGTATTACATGTTACATCCTTTTCAAGAATCGTGTTCCTCCTCTTCTGGTTCTTTTTAACATTATAAGAATTTGACGCTTTTGATTAAAAAAATACTCATTCCGTCCAGAAATATTTATAATATATTTATTTTTTGGTTCATTTTTAATATTATAAATTTTTTATTTATAGTAAATAGACTCACAAGATTCAATATATGGTATTCAAATAAAAATTATAAATAATATGGAATCTAAAATTAGATAACCCACTTCTAAGTTCTAAGTCGGATCCATTCCATTTGACATCTCATTCCCATCATTCTCCCATCGGTTTAATCCATCTTGAAATCGGATATTTGAGAATATGATTTTTGTCACGTCGCATTTAATGCAATTGATTAAAGTTTCGAAACATTTATAATGCAAAAAATGTTAAAATAATACGTTTAGATGTGGCATTTGGATCAAACGTTGAAATCGAAAACAAGAAGTAAAAATAACAAGGAACTCTTTAATTAGAGCAATAAATTCACCAAAATAATACAAACGTCCGTTTGGATTCGTAGAGTGTGCGTATTAATTAGCTTTAGGATGGAGGGTCCGATCTATCAAGGTTTAAACATAATACAAAAGAAAAAGACCATGTTTCATTAACGTTGAGATTTCACAGTAAAAAAAGAGAGAGCAAATCCGTTAATCCTAAAGAAGAAATATAATAGTCCATTCGTCTCCCTAAAAATGGTTTGATTTAACTAAAAAAACGCACATGCATATTTGGTGGAGGGAGTAATTAGTTATGAGTGAGCACTAAAGTCGTAGCTTGATGATGTCGAAAAACCTCTGATCGGAGTCTTGCCTCTGCAATCGCATATCCTGATTGAACTTGTTGATGAAGGCTTCCACTTGTCGGTTGAAGTCATCCACACCCAGCGATGGATCTCTCCTGAGGCCACCCAACCTCCTAATGGAGGCCCCATCGTTGAACGTCTCCAGCTTCCTCAGATCCTTCCACGTGGCACTTGATGAATCTAGCTGCTGCTGCTGCTGGTCCTCTATCGTCCTATTTCTTGCTGCAGGCACTGACTCGCTCTTCATCAGCACCTTTTTCGTCCTACCCGCGATTATCGTTTGCCACGTGGATTCCATCGTGTCATCCACCTCATCCCGCCCCACGTCATCATCTTGCAGTTGTGGCCTGGGATCAGAAGAAGTAGTACTAGTTTCTGTTTTACTAGTACCATCATCATTAATATTATCACACACTAATTGGTACGAAGTAGGGGTGTCATGATCATCAGTTGTGGCCGATGGCAATGTTGTTTCCTCCGTCCAATGAGACGGCGGAGGGTCGTGGTCGTGGTGGAAAGAGGAGGTGGCTGCTATGAGCAGCACCACGGAGTTGATGACGATGCAAATATATAAAGGAGAAGACGAAAAATACCTAAATGAATCCCAAAGAGCTACGAAATAAGGCAGAAGAATCTCAAAAAGGAAGGGCGTGAACGCCCCTTTCACCATTAACACAGTCGAAATAAGCCCTGCCCAGAAAAATACCAGCTTCAAGGCGTTTAACGCACTATGCACCACACTCGTGTTTCTACAACTTTCTAGAAACAAAGAAGCCATTCACAAATTAATACCTGTCTATGGTGATGAGGAGAGAGTAGGGAGAGGTTGCAGCTCAAACAAATGCATACAAGTAATATTTTTAGCAAGAGCAGTGGGGGGAGAGAGCAAGTGGGGAGGAGAGGAGAGGTTCTAATTTTTAAATAAATAAATAGTAACAAGAATATTATAAAATTGATAGCTAATTATTCCATGCATCATAACTCTGAACCACCTCTCCTCTGTCTTGTCCCATTTGAACCTTTTTTTTAGATGGATAAGATGTGGTTTGATTAAGCTTTCAAATTAGGGACAAGTTCAAAGAAAGCCTTGAATTGAGGTCAAATCCCATGCTGTAAAAGCTCCTTTCTACCACTTACATTATGTTGATGCACTTCACTGTGTATTTGTATTCAATCATGTGTATTGTCTCATTATTTTATTCGAGTAATACATAATGACAACGATTTGGGTGTGTGTGCACAATAATGAGGAGTGTGTTTGTTTTTCATTTTGAAATCTTTTTATGCTGGATATTTGATTTTTCTATATCAACTAATATTTGTTACTTTTTCTTCCTCCCAAGTGTATATTTTGATTTCGTTTTGAGGATATACAGATATTAATATAGTAGATATATAGTATGTGTGTTCGCATAACAGCACTTCTAAGCATATATTTAAATCCAAAAGGAATCGAATCTATAAGCTCATATATAGACATAACATACACATAATATACATATTATTACCAACTACTTACACACTTAATATAAGGGTCAATGTTTTATTTATAGTTCTACTTGTAGAAAAATAATAAGAATCAATGTCTAGGGAATTTTAGGACCTTCTAAGAGACTATTATGATATTAAAATAAGTTTGTCAAAATACATTATGTATCATGAAATAATTTGGTAGTGTATTATGTTCCATATGTTCTGCTATTTATATTTTATACTGACCAAAAGTCTTTCATAATTTAAACTAAAATAGAACATAAATAAAGGGATGAATAAAATATATATTTATAATTTTCGTTACCGACAAGTACTAGTATGGGTGCAGTTTGAATCTATAGTTCGACCTAAGAAGAATTAATTCGAAACTATAATCCCAATTGGGCAGAATGTAATACACTAATTAATTCACATAGTGGTGGCTGGTGGCGGTGGCGGGTCACCACCGAGCGGCGGTGGCCGCGGCCGTGGCTTTTGAAATGTTGCGTGAAGGAAAAGCTTATGTTGAATTGAAATGAAAGAGATGCATTAATTAATACCTATATGTGTAGGGTATTTTAATTAGCCTAATAGGGTAGGATGCCTCAAACTTTATTCGTAATTATTTATATTATGGTGGGTCCATTCAAATTTACCTTCTTGATTTGATATCGTGATTGCATTTTTTTTTATCAACATAGATCACTGTGTGGGACAATATTAATACTCCCTCCGTCCCACTAAATTAGACCCATTTGTATTAAAATAATACACTCATCTACTTTTTAAATGGGTCTAATTTAGTGGGACGGAGGGAGTACTAATTAAAAAAAATATAGTGTGGATAATATGATGTGAGAATAACAGGATAGTGTTCAAAAATGGGAAGTGGAATATTGATCGCTTGACTGAAGACGTAAAATCGGCTGTGTGGTGTTGGGTAGGCAAAAAGCTTGTAATGTTAGTATTGAGAAATGTGTTACGTCGTGATGCATTAATCTCCTTTTTGTGAGTTAGTTTTTTCTCTCGTGCGTATTTAATTGGACGTGTCATATGTCATGTTGTTGGATGTTTGATTGTTGGCACCTCTTATGCCTATCTTAATATATTTTCTCTTTTCCTAAAAAAAATAAAATAAAGTTTGGTAGCATTGTAGATGAGTACGGGAATAGTACACTTTGATAATTAGTTGATTTTCTATAATGTTGTGTTATATGTGTGCTTTGGAATCTTATGTTCATAAACTAAAACTTGAGCTCGATCGGTATTCCTTAGCCTTGGTCCGACTCGACTCGATTCAATTCAATTGAACTAATTTAAGACTCCAAACTTTTTCAATTGCTTCCTCCAAATTTGACTACAATATGCAGACCCTTCTCTTAATCAATAACGTGAGAATACAAGGTATCTTAATTAACTCGCCACCACCTCAGGAATTAATACAACTATTCCATAGTAATAATATAGTATTTGCCAATAATTGCTACCCTTCATGCTTTATGCACTCCAAAACAATAATGAAAACAGACAAAAGAGAAATGGTCGCTCATGGTATTATATTCATCACTATATGTATGTCCTTCTCTAATCATATTATTTTATATATTTAGATTAGCAAATTTGATTCAATAGGGTATTTCCAAGTGTCTGTGAAACCAATAGGGATAAGGGTGGGACCAAAAATATCATTTTAAAATTTTAAATGGACAAATTTATTAACTAGCATTGGTTCCTTCTGAACGTATTTAGATATATAATGAAGGGGATGGGTTCTTGTAAGAACTGAGGTTTTTACCAGAGCACTTGTTTTTTTGCTTTTTTTTATTAAAAAAAAAACAGCATTAGATGATATTGGGCGTCTACTATAATTAGTGAAGTAAATATATATGTAGATGGGCAATATCTAACTATATGTATGAGTTTGTTAGTAAGAATAAATAAGCCTGGGTGCAGATATTTATGTGGAGAATACAGGCTGTCTGAATAAAGTGATAGATGATTGTGCGTGTAATAAAATATGATTAGTCCTTTCAAAAATCAACCATGAGATTATTAGTCTTTTCAAAAAGAAAATTAATAAAATGTGATTAGTTACCATCAAATTCAAAAACATCATTTTATAATGGGCATGCCCAAAATGAGCACTGTCGTAGGGGTCCCTTGTGCTGTTTGTTGCTTATCAATTTCAGTATAAATTATTGTGTGTAATAATTGTATTAGTGGAGTTGGGTTGTGCTTTCCCAGAATTATACGCACATTATCTCTATTCTATTCCTATTTCACTGTCTTCCATTTTCCACCCAATTAATTTTGATTTTTGACTCGCTAAAAGTTATTAGTCAAAGCTCGTTCACTGCACTAAAATCGCAACGCATGTCTGTGCGTATGTTAATTTAATGTCTAAAGTAATAAATCTCATGTTTGAATTATAATGTGATTTTGCAATTTGAATTTAATGTGATTCATTTTACACTTGTTATATTAGTAGCTCACACAAAAAATATTACTTTAATTGTTGATATCGAATTGATTTACCATCTCTAGGTTTTTTATACGTAATTTTTTTTTCTTTAATGAAAAAAATATTTTATCTGGATTAAATATATATAAAAAAATAAAAAATTTATACCGACTCCATTCTATTTTTTCTATAGAAATCTTGAAGTGTCTTATTGTTAGATTGTATACACAGTTATAACTATATGACCGTTGGAGTTGTTAGAAGTTGTTACGAGGTGATTAGCTGGTTAGTTAGTTTAAATGTTTCAGATGCAACTCTAGATGAGGTTAGAAGCATAGAGATGATTATATGCATGTAAATCAACGATGCATGCTTTATATATACACATTCATTTAATGATTTCATGACTTCAAATTCTCATATATCAAATTTATCTTCTTTTATTATCTTTCTTCTTCTTCTAGTATCTATTTAATATTAATTCAACATGATCCCACCCATTAACGACTATATTTAGAAAATATTTATGTTAATTTTCTCTTCCACATGTTATATATACCGGAATATGTCTTATCGATAATGATTCACTTTTACCAAAATTATATTTTTTAATCAAAGTAAATCAACAATGAAACAGAGAATGCTAATCTCTCGTCTCAATAAATATGACACAAAACTTTTAGGCATAAAAAGAGTGTATAAGGTAGTATAAGAATGATAAAGATGATAGGGTCCACATCTTTTTACAGGGATAATTTTTACTATTTTAGGAACGTGTCAAATTTAGTAGGACGTTCTAAAGAGAATTGTGTCAAGTTTAATGGGACGGATGAAGTATTATTTATTGATATTGTGTGTGTATTTAGGGACGTCAACCGACTATAATGGTCCAGGCCCACAATTGTAACAGGCTGGGCTTATCAGAAAAAGTAATTGAGCCATTGTGAGTTCATTTCGGCAATGGACCTGATTCTAAAACGTAATAGTAGTTCAAAAGAGACTGGCATAATTCATATTGCCTGCTTATAATTATACTTGGATAGTGGGTTAAAATTTGGAATCAAGATTTGAGACTTTTTCGGTTCCAACCTGATTCCCGATAGAATTTAGGATTTTGAGTTCTGAATTTTTTTGAATCACAACTCTATTCAGGACATTTATTTTCGGGACCAATCAAAATAAAAAATTTAGTTACTTTTGATTTGGGCATTACGAAGTTCAACTTCACCACGATTTTGAATCTGTTCCGAAATGTTGGGCAATTGCGTGCAATCTAACAAATCACCATAATGAAATTTCATTAGTATTTTCCTAAAGGACGTAACAACAATTCTATTACTCTATTTTGTTTCAGACAACGTAACTTCTTCTTCAGTTAAAAATAGTGGCATATTTATTGACTATTTTATTGATTTGCAAATTGTAATTTTGGGAATTTGTAAAGAAAAAAAAGGCTTGAAAATGGCAATTTAGGAAAGAGAATGATTTCCCAATAATGATTCTGGGTATAGTATCCACACGTTTTCCTCAAACCATTTTGAGTACTTTTCTCTACTGAATATTCTCTCTCTAATATCATGTCTGCGGCGGCAAATTCGGGCGGCGGTCAAGGCGGCGCCACCGCTCACCAGTACTTCTGCTACCAATGCGAGACCAACGTCACCATCTCTCCTCCATCCTCCCCTACCGATGAACTCAAATGCCCCATTTGCAACGACACCTTTCTAGAAGAGTCCGACACTGCTCCGCCCTCAAACCCTACCCCCGAACCCGATCCCTTCTTCGACGCCGCCTTCCCCGGTTTCGGCGGCCTCCCCCTTATCTTCTCCTCTTCCTCCGCCTCTCCCGCCTCCTTCACTATCTCATCTGACGGCAGCGGCGGACTCGATGATCTCTCCTCGCTCTTCGGCTCGCGTTCGCCGAATGATTTCAATCCTTTTGCCTTTCTGAATGATTACGTCAATAGTCTGCAGGCTAGGGGGGCTAATATTCAGCTTGTTTTCGAGTCTCCTGGAGGCGGTGGAATTGGTGGCGGCGGAGCCAATTTAGGGGATTACTTCATTGGGCCTGGTTTGGAGCAACTGATTCAGCAGCTTGCGGAGAATGATCCGAATCGTTACGGGACGCCGCCAGCTTCCAAGAGTGCAGTGGAGGGTTTACCCGATATCAATATTACGGCAGAGATGTTGGCCTCAGATTCCTCGCAATGTGCGGTGTGCAAAGATAGCTTCGAGTTGAATGAGGAGGCGAAGCAGATGCCCTGCAAACATATTTACCACAAAGATTGTATACTGCCTTGGCTTGAGTTGCATAATTCTTGCCCGGTTTGTAGATACGAGTTACCCACTGATGATCAAGATTATGAGAACCGAAAGAAGGATGACAGTAACAGTAATCTGGGATTGAGGGCAGCTGGTGGAAGTCAAGAGAATAGGGATGATAGCAATAACAGTCAACAGACACCAAGAACACTGGAAAGGAGGCTTAGGATATCTTTGCCTTCCCTCTTCAGAGGTTTTAGCTCATCAGCAGAGACAAGCGGTAGTGGGGACAATGGAGGAAATAACAGCACCAACAACAATAGCACCGGAAGGGGCTCTGGAGCAGGAGGCGATCAGGCTAGAGAGGAGGACCTCGACTGAAGTACGTGGATGTGACTTTCTTATTTTCCTACCCTTAATTATATTTTACTGTTTGAATTTAGTAGTTTTCTGTAGCATATGAACAATGCAGTTGCTTAAAGAGTCTGAACTTGTAATGGTTATCATCAATCTTCATATAAATATCAGAGTATTATGTTGTGGCGGCAATATATTTCACATTGTCTTCTCTAACTTGATCAATCCAACTTGCTAAAACTTTAATTCTAGAGAGAATCGCATGTTTTCTTCACTTTCTTGCCCAACCTTGCTTAGCATGTATGGGGTTTAATTCTGTCAAGAGCCAGGGAGATATATTACTTTTTAGACTAAATCAAGGAACAGAACCAAATGCCTGATATAATTGACATTTTATATGCATTTTAATCTGTTCAAGCTTTCATCAGTCACCAGTGAAGATATGGTTCAGAAGCTCAACTGTAGAGTACCTTTCTTTGATTAATATGTATGCTGTTTAGACTTAAGCTTTTTGATTAAACTTGTTGAACTTTTGTATTTATATAAGTGCAACAAAAAGACCTTGATGAGATAGTAATAGCTCTGAAACCTAGGTGCTAGATATTGATACTTGTGAGAGTACTCTCTTGGGATATATAGCCAACCAAAGTTTCAGCTTTGAGCACTATCCACCAGTCATACCATTAACTCTAGAATACAATTAATCGATGTCAAGGAATGTAATAAACAAATTGATGCAGATCAATAAATTCCCACCAGTGAAGGTGTCATCTCAACTTGGAAGTCATCATCACTTAGCCTGACTGAGCTGTCTGGGATAAAAAATCATGTTTATCAGAAATGGAGTGTCATGTTTAAGCCAACCAAAATATGTATGCATGCGTATTAAAAGAATGTGATGTTTTTGTATTTGGTTTAAAAGTAAAACTCTAGATTCTTTATGCCCTCAGAGCCATGGTCTAATTATCTGCTGCTGCTCATGCTGTCCACTGCCCCAGTTCTATGATAGAATTAGAGTTTACGAGTCTGCTGAATATAATGTGGGATTTATGAATGTTTAGATCTGCGATAAATTTGCACAGCAGCACAATAATTGAATGTGGAGTTTGGGTTTTCTTATTTGGCCTTCTTGTACAGCTGTACTCTAGCAAATTTTCGTTCAGCTTATATATCAAAATTTGGGTGTTTGCTGCTGTTGTGAAGTATGGGAGTTAAATTTAGAAATAACCAGGAACTTTGATTAACTAGAAAACTGGATTGTCCAATCTAAAAAATTATGGTAGTTTTACCACACTGTTTTCTTTCACGCAATTTGCTTTGTCACCCTGGTATTTAGGTATTTCATCAAATGTCTCTGTATTCTGATGGCGCGCACACACACATATATAACAGCTTGATCTAGGAACCAAGTTGGTTGATGTTAGTGATTTGGCTCTGTAATGTTTTGGCTTGACTGGGTTCCGTGCCATTGTTTTGTTCTTTTGCAGGAAATTGCAGCTGAGATATAAAGCTAGAAAGTTGAGCATAAAGGATCTCTGTATACATACAAATCTACTGATGACACATTTTGATTGGTTTTTCCCATCAATAAGCACATCCACCTTTTTTCATTTGATATTTATTTCTTTAGACAGTCCTAAATGACATGGCAGTGTGCGTTGCACAAATGTATTTCTCATTTGGTACATTACACCTAAGAAATGGATATACTATCTGCAAGAATCTCTCCCTCTCTCTCTCTCTCTCAAAAAGCATGTATGATATTCTTGCGATAATTCAGTCTGTAGTTAGAAAATTCTCTTCTACTACGATTTCAATTATAAGATGGTTGTGCTACACTTGTACTTTAGAGACCAAAGTTGGTGTGCAAGTAAAGTAAGCATCATATCAAGTTAGTATAGCAGCTATTATAACTTTCAACACTTAAAAAAGAGCATGACACATCTACTTCTAACCGGACAAATGTGGTGTAAGATAAGCCTAAGCAATAAGGAACGCTGCAACTACTTAATAGATAGCTTCCCAGTATAGTAAATAGAACTAGCCAACAAAAAATCTTATGGAACATCAAATATTACAAAATGACGCAAAAAATTCCAAAGTGATTGTTCGTCCTATTGTTTATAAGCTCAGCACTGTGCTAACATTTTTAGTCCCGCAAGAAAAGTGAATTTGGTGCATTAATCACCATCTATTGTTTGGTGGTTTAACTTTGTATATTCTAACTATCCAGTTTGACGTAGTAAATGCCTCTTCCAAGTGTTCGAGCTTTATGTCTTTGTTTCCGATTTCTACACCCCGTGCCCTGTCATACCTGTCACCAACGACACCGTTGCAATTGTGTGAGTACATCAGAAACCTTGTGTCAACCAAGATTAGTGAGATGGCCTTTTGTAAGACTCAATTGTAACATTCACGGTCACACACACACAAATTGCTCGACTTACCCAGGAGGCTTCCCATATTCTGTTATCAGCTCACCAAATCGATAATAACAAAGCTTGTACCTAAGAAAAAATTCAGAACAATTAATGAACATGAGAAGCAGGAGTCCTTCAGTTATGAAACAGCAATTTTGGATATGTTAAGAAGATTTAACTGAATCCAAGATATAAGAATTTCCAAAGAGCCAGCAGGTAGCAAAATAAATAAATACACACGCGCGCACGTGTGTGTATGTCATAAAGAAAAAGAGGAAAAACAACTTACATTAGACAGTTCAACATCTTGGGAGCAGCACCTTTGTCTACACGATACTCTCCATTAACAAGGTAATCAGGTTCCTTAATTACAGGAAACACTCCACCACCAATTCTCACCATCCACAAAAATCTGAGATGAAATACAGGTTATATCAGTTTCACACAAGTTCTGAATCTATCAGAAGTAACAATCAGCAAAAACATACTTGAAAACACATTCTACAGAATAATTGGAAATATTTGACATAAGATTTGGCCAAAGAAAGAAAGAGACATAAAGCATATCAGTCTGACAAGGAAAACATGTTTGTAAGCAGAAGAAAATAAACCAGAGGACTTCCAAGATGCAAATATTTAATTGTAGTTAGAAGAGTTCTTACTTGTTAATATCGTCAGAAGAATAACCAGCAACACCTCCAAAAACAACTAAGACGTAGTCAACATCAAGTGATCTCATAATCTCATACGCTTCATCTTCATAAGATGACATAGCACGTCCAACAGTAGCAATGTGAGTGTTATTCCAAGTATTGTTATCAACAATCACGGTTCTGTTCCCCATGGCTGTAATCTGGTAACCATAATCCCACCAAGACATCACCTTGGCAGCTGGAGGAGTATTCTGTCGTAGCCAAAAGTATGCTTCACGATAATCATCAAATATTACCCTGTTTCCATGGGCACCTCTGGCAGCCAACACAATTGATGGAGATGAGTATGCCTCTGAAGTAACCCACGTACAGTGGATAACGTATCTGCTTAGCAAGTATAATGCTCCAACAAGCAAGGCCATAGCACCATTTTTTCCAAAAGGCATAGATTGGTCTAGCGAACCCTGTTTGAAAAAATAAAATAGAGGCAAGATAAGCATAATGGTGACTTTTGAACCTTTAACTATCTGAAGGATTTAGTCATAACATAAGATAAAATGCAATTGCTTAGTCAGTTCTTAAGTTTTTCAAGCTGACAAAGGAAAGTAGTCAAAAATCAAAATCCTAAAAATATACTAATTATTTAAAAATAAAGTAAAGGTATGTAATGGCAAATTGACACATACAACACGTCAATACAAGAATCATATCCACCAATTATAAAATAAAAATCAGATAATGATAGGCAGAACTTCACTATGAACAGTTATAACAATCATAAACACTTTGCCTTGTAGACAACAGAATGCATGACAAGAAATTCAAAATGGATTTCACCATGATATGGATAAGTAAAAGTAAGCATCACTGCATCAGATACCCACCTTAGACAAAGCTTTGGTGCTACCCGTTCCTTTAGTAGAGCCAGCAAGAGCAGCCTTGCTCTTTGCCCTCACCAGTTGAGTTAAATTTTTCACAGTGGCTGAGACAGCAATAGCACTAATAAGGCATACTGCAGGTGTTGCAACAAGTATCAACCGAACCATGACTCCAGCAAAGTACATACTAGTGAGGCCATACATCACTATGAATATTGTGGCATCTGACAAACGTTTGAAGCAGAAATATAGACCAGCTGGGAAGAGAAACAACAAAATATGAAAATCAAACATGAACGAGGACCATGCTGTTGGCTGATGCTCAGATACAGATGCAATTATCGGAATGTGATCCTTTGCATAAGTTGGATCCAAGAGAGAATAAAATCGACCAGTCCATGGAGATATGTACCCAGAAGCAGTGCCAACACCCAGAGCTATTGCACCCAAACCTACTGCACTAGTCACTGTGAACCTCAGGAATGTGTGAAATTTCTTTGGGTCATCTAGCAGGTACTTGACCCAATCTAAGAAATTAAACACCTGCACAAGGTAGCTAGAAGTTAATGCAGCATTGATGATAACCACATACAACTTTGATGCAATACGGATGATAATATTACATTAAGAACTTGACATTTACATGCAATACAGAAATTTCCACACTTAGGTGATAAAATGATAAGATTTAATTAATTATCGCAGTCTCTCTTATATGAATATGACTCCATAATATTAAGGGATAATTCGATGACCAAGTAGCATAATAGCTCTCGAAAAGCTAAAAAAAGACATACCTGTATCAAGAAAAACACTCCCATAGCTGCCATGTGTTCTCCAGACTGAACGTGCTGAAAGCCCACAAAACGGATCTGCATGGCTAATAACATTCCCAGCACATACATGCAATTATAAGCTACATATAATCTCATTGAGTATCTTCCAGTAATCAGTAGAACCAGCACGTATAGTGGGATCAGATTAATAATGAACACATAACCACCCCAAGCTGAAACCATGTAGAAGTACCCAAAAGCTGAAGCCAGGGCCCAAGCAAGTGAGCCTGTATTGACTGCCTTAACAAACAGATAGAAAGTAAGAAGCAAGGCGAATATAGCAACACCCTCATTGTCGTAGGAACCTGCCACCGACCTCGAGATATACCCAGGGCAAATGGCAATTAGTACAGCTGCTACAAGACCAGCTCCAGAATCCCATAATTCTTTCCCAAAGAAGTAAGCCACAATAGTGGTGTTGGCAGCAAAAAATGGTGCAGTGAGCACACAGACTTCACGGATGTGAACAGCAAACCTGCAAGTGATGGATTAAATCTTCAGATCTCCACATCAATAAGTATTGGACCATATGAAGGTCTGGGTAAAACCTTTGCACGATAGCAGATTAATTGCCCAGTTTGTGGACATTCCAACAAATTCTGAAGTACAAAATCCCAATTACTTTTTGAAAATTGAAAGCTTAAAGGTTAGAATTAAATCGAGGCAAGACTTTAATAGCTTATACGTAACTGGAATACTGGATTCACTCTTCTCTAACAAGTTACGCTTTTTTTGTACTCAAAACATGGATTGATGGAACAGGTGCATAAAGTCTACATACGCATATTGCTCTCATAATGCACCATATCCTTGTTCCACATGATGTATCAGTATGACCGCGAACGATTACTATGAAAGAGTTACAAGTTTTCCCAAAAGTCTTGATTTTGAGACTCAAAACTTAAAATCAAGACAAACTGTGAACTTGTTCGGACCAAGGAAAATGAAGCAAATACAAACCCCTTTTGCAGGATAGTCCCCATTTTCAGAAAGTTAAAAAGAACGCCCTTTAGTATATTCCCAAGCATCACCGCACCAAATGGTCAATTGATGAGCTGAAGCATATTTTCACAAACCGGGTATAAGAAAGGAGATAGTCTAATTCCCAGTAAAGAATGTAACATCTCTCATATTATACTTCCCCTATAACTATTTGCCAAGAGAAGTACCGGAGAAACCGAAGGGTCCAGTAAATGAAGGCTGCCGTGACCATAAGACCAGGATAGAGAGTGCCGCCAACAATCCTCCCCAGCGGATACCAACTCTCGTAGTCGAACCAGTTCCAGAACTCATAGAAGCCGTTCCGAGTCAGGAACTGAGTGACGCGGTAATTGAAGTAGGGGTCGAACTCGTGGATCATGCTCTCGTAGCGCAAGATACTAAAAAGACGGGTGATGAAGGCCAGGACGTAAACCAAGAAGAGAACTGAGACACGGATCAGGAGCTCCTGCTGCTTGGTCTTGAGCTTGAGGGATTTGAGCAGCGAGCTCACGCCGGGCGATGCCAGCAGATCCGCCGCCGATTTCTCCATTTTCGCTGCGACCATTGGAGGAATTTAGTGGATCGGAACAAAACTGGGGATTTTGATGGTGGGATTTTCGAGAGAAGTCGGTTAGTAGTTAAGGAGATCCATGGTGAGAGCCTAGAGAAGAAGCAGAGTGTGATTCAGTTATTAAACCCTACGCTCCTCTCTCTTTCTCTCTCTCACTCTCACTGCATTTCTAGAAAAGACTATTTTGTCCAATCTTTCCTATTGTTCCTTGAATTATTACACAAATTACTGCTTTGGATAATAGCAAAATAAACCACCAACACACAAATGTTTCACGACTTCAACATCATTTTTTAGTTCTAAATTAATATTAGTTTGAAATATTTTCCAAAATTTTCGATCATTTCATTGGAAACCAAAAAAGAAATTACTTTAAGTGGCAACATAATTATAATCCAAAAATACAAGCACTAGAACTGGAATCACTTCCTACAAACCAAACTGTAGATTACAAAATTTGGCATCAATGCCAACAATAATTAAGTTTGCCTTTCTACCCAAAATCTCTATATGCCTCAGATAAACAACCATCATCTTCCCAGAAATGGAATGGATAAATATTATCAAAACCGAGTTTTTCTTTTACGAGCAGTGTACTTGGAGTCGGCTGGAACCACATTTCCCTTTCTGCGCAATTTATCCTTCTTATTAATAACCCATTCTCTTCCCTTTAACTTCTTGTTTAGTTTTTGCTTCTTCCTTGGCCTGTGTCTGTCAGATACAGAAACCTGCTGATTTTCTTCGTCTCCACTGCTATATTCATCGTCCGAACAACTCTCTCCGTCTTCACCTTTTGACCGTGGAGTTGCACTACTCAGAGATGGTGGACCACAGGTGAGCACGAGGAATTCTTTCCTCGACTTGGAGCTGTAACAATCACATAGGGCCCAAGTTAATTTGGGAAAAATCTATAAGAAGTTTAAACAATGGTTGGTCGGTACATGGTTTTATGGGATTTAGAAGAAAATATTAGCAAGCAGACTTGATTGAAATTGGAGCAATAAGTTTGATATTTGTAAAGGAAAGGTAATTTCTTCTTACGGGACAATTAAGAACTTAAAAACTGAATTGCATACGTGCAAAATAAAAGGCAGATATCCTATATTTCACATGCCTGTGTGGGAAATCGACAACTACACCCCCAGAAAACCCAGCTCGCATAGCAAATCCCAGGATCAGCTCACGTTGTGCCAAATTTTCAGGGTATACTTGTAAGACTGCCCTAGCACCACGTGCCAAACATCTGTATAATGACCCAAAGAAGGCCCTAAAATGATACAAGAATAATATCAGACTATCAGTCATACAAATACAACAAAAAAGAAAAGTAAATGGTTTGTTCACTGATGAAAACATGACTTAGCCATGCCAGTCATACGAAACAAGGACTGGGAGGTAAGAAATGACATACTTCAGTCTCAGACGTGGTTCGTGAGAAGATTTGTCAGCATTGCATAGCCACTGGTTAGACAAATTGAAAATGTAGAATCAAATAAGCACTGAACCTAAAAGCAAAAATACAAATGCAGAAGAAGTGTTTCTTGTAGGCCAAGTTGGCCAACTAATGGGTTATCATAACTAAATGAGCCCAGTGGATATATAGGTAAAAATTATCGGGTAAAGATTATATTGATGAATTTGCTTTCTTGATTCAAATTTGGGGAAAGATACAGAAAATCAGATCAAACACTGAGCTACTTCCAGGAAACCAATAAATGGTTTATCTGCATGTAAGATGACATGGAATTTTAATACTAGCAAGTAGCATGACCTTACATCAAGGACATGCAAGTATCATGGTTCTTGATATCATGAGATGTGTGAATGCTGAATACTGAGCAACCAAACTGTTATCATAATGCAAAGGCATCCTTGGCTGGCCAATTTTCTCCTACACACTAAAAAGAACAATATGAAAATGAATTGAAAACGAACCTGCACGGCTGATATACTTATTGCACCATCAATAACTCCATCGCGCACCCCTAAGCCCTACATAGTTTGTCATAAAACAATCATTACCCACTAATAGCCAGTAAAAAAGCTTATAAACAAGATGATGCACATTAGAATTCAGATTCTTGAAATAGTAGAGTGAATGAACAATTTCTCAGTTAATTAGCTAAGATATCCTTTTTACTGAGAATTCTCAAATCTACCTCCATACAATCCTGTACACAAGCACGACCATATGCAAAAACACTGAATCACAAGTATCTGCATGTGTGAGCGCGTGTGTGTGTGTGCGTGTGCGAGAGAGATTAAGAGGCCCAGGGAACTTCTAGACTTCTAGTGCTGATAGGTTTTCGTCATCCACCACGTATAAGCATTTTACTAAGACTCTGGCTCTTTCAAAATGTAGGTTAAATGCCAAGAATATGATATCTTAGTTGATCTTGGCAATGCTGCCATACATGATGACGCTATGAAATAAAAACCCAACCAACAATGCCCTTGGAAACAACAAAATAGAAAGATATGTCTTGCTCGATAACAGAACATCTCTTACTCACTGAAAGGTCAAAACTTGTGAATATATCAAGGGAAATCTAAACAAATAAATATAAACCTAGATATGCAAGGATCTTTTGGCATAGAAATACAGGTTATTTTAATTGCCAGGCTTCAAACTGGACATGTACACAAACAATTTGGGGTTGACTTGATTTACCTGACCCATGTCACCATGTATAAGATCACCCTCAGCTTCACGTTCCAATGCAATATCTGGATTTGCAAAAAGAAAAAATAGTTAAGCACGCGACTAAAATTTAGCAAGCATGAAACAGAAACTAAATATTTGGGTTAGTTGTAGCATACTTAGCATTGACTCAGATATATCTAGACCAATCCAGTGGTGCCCATTTTCAGTCAATGTCTCCCCACTAAGTCCCGATCCACAACCTGTGCAATCCGGATATTAGATACAACAAATTCATAAAGATTACTGATAACAGGAAGAGCACATCAATTTCCCAGAATGAATACCAACCAAGCCTAGTGGCAAGGTATATACATATCAAAAACTCTGGATCTATTAAAGGTCACAGCTTTTATCGAATTGAAGTTCTATAATTCTCACGTTAACAATATAAACTTTAATTCACTTACCACCTTTTCTGATTTCAAATTATGTAAACAAAATCTGAGGCAGATACAGTATTTGAGAATGCACATATAGACACAATAAAGATAAAATGAAGAAAGCTGCTTGTATGCAGAAAAAAGGAGAAGCACTACTGCGGGGAATAACGTATACGTCCCAGGTGGAAATCATCATAAATATACATGATCGTGAAATACAAGTAACTTAATATAAATTTCCGAGCAGTGCCCACTCAATTCAACACTCAGGCCACCCAATTCGCAATTCACAACGTAGTAAACATTCTAGCAACAAACTGAGGCGAGCCCCCACACTCACAAAACTATATATACAGTAAATTACCGATATCAAGCAGCAGTCTTGGAACGCCATCGTCAGGTAGAGCAAGAAGCTCCAGCGCTCTTTCAGAAAGTTTGGCCTTTTCACACACAAACAAATTAATTAATTGGGACTCCGTATCATAGGGGGAGGGAGGGAGTATATAAACCTGAATATCGATTATCCGAGATGATGATGTGTATTTACGAGCTTCGTCGTCGTTGTAGAATATCTCCGGCGGCGCTTGCAGCTCCGGTCGCGACGCCATCTTCTTCTCCCAAAAACGACTCCTAAACTGATAAACCCTAGCCTCACCCAAACCCCTTATATTTTCGTACCTTCCAATTTATGTTAATTATAATCCTATTAATATTATATACACATTTTATTATTAATTTCTTTTAATTCAAAATTAATCCAGTTATTAATTATGTTTCTCACGCAATATTTAATTTATTCGATGCAAAAAAAATACTTTCTTATTAACCTTGATATGGTTTCATCAAAATTGTGTATGTTTTATTAAGAGTAGCGCTCCACCGCCCGCGGTGGGCACATCTTAATGCGCCCGCGGTTGATGTGGCAATGTCACATCATTGACACATCATCATACGAATCACTATATTTTTCGTTTTTTTATTATTATTATTTATTAAATAATATTAAACTATACCCTAACCAATAAACCCTAGTCGGAAAGTGATAATTAATAAAAAATATTTAAGTTTTAATATTTGTTTGTCATGTTTTTAGTGTGTTTTTAGTTGATGTTTCGTCGTGTCTAGGTTTTAGTTTAATTTGTTTCCGTGTATTTTTATTTCGTATTACGCCGGTTTTTGTTGTTTTTGTGTTAGGTGTAGAATGGTGAAACGAAGGACGGATAAGAGCTTAATTGATGCCGAAAAGCCGAAGATGCTAAGACGAGCGAAGCCGAGGAAAGCAGATAGGAGCTTCTGAGGAGTTACGAGCAAAAACGAGAGGAGAAAGAACGCGAGAGCATGGTCATATGCAAGATTGTTGCGCAATGCGCAACAATTTTGTTTTGGCTCGTTCTCCTTCGTTACAACTCCGAATTCAGATCCGTCTGCGGCCACGGATTTCTATCGAGACGAGCATGAAACGGGAAGAAGAAAAACACAAAGATGCTGGGCGTGCAGCCAGCGATCGCTGGGAAGTCGCTTGCTAGGAGGACAGAATGCAGCATCCAGCGACCGCTGGCTTCCCAGCGGCCGCTGGGCGGCGGTTATTTGTGCGTTTTAAATGCTCTTAGGCGTATTTTTCAAAAAACACGGAATCCCTAACTTTGTAACTTGAAAGATACATTCCCAAAACACTTTTTTACTGTTTTTCTTAGTTTAGATCCTTGGGGTATCCAAGGATTGAAGGAGTTTGGCCACCAAACAGTGAATTCTTAGTAAGTTTATGAAAATAACTCTTTCTACGGATTTGCTTTTCAATTTGGTTGTTTAAATTCTTATCTATGGTGTGATTGTGTTTATTCTATGGTTGATGCTTATATTTATGGTTGTTTGATCCGTGTTTAAGGGTTTGCATGCTTGATCACCATGTATATCTCTATGATTTGGAATGGATTGATATGAATTATTCTAAGTCATCATTTATAATCAAACAACCTAACCTATTAATCGGAAACGTAGAATAGGTGATCATATCTTGATTGGTATTACTCTAGGTGTGTTCTATACACGAAAGTGCTAGACACGGATTAGTTTCAAGAATACGTAAGATATTGGCTAATCAACTTAGGGGAAGCCTATTAGAGGTTTGATTTGATTAAATGAGCATCGACCTGGAATAGAAATAATCTTCACCTTAGACTTCAATCACTTGTGTACCCCTATTTACTGCTTTCCGTTTTCTTAGTTTAGAATTATTCTATCTTCTCTTGATTAGAGTGTTTAGGATTTCATTATATGCATGTTAGTACTAATAATTGATAGCCCTGCATAGCCTTCCGTTGAGATACGACATTCGGGTCGACTTAAATATAGTAACTGAAAGTATATCGGCTGGAAACATTCCTCGTGCCCGATACTGATTCTCTTGTAGGACAGTGGGTCTGGACTTAACAACGCCACGTACTTCAGTTTAGCACACATTTAAGGTCGAACAATATTTATCTACGTGGCATGCCATATCAACCGCGGGCGCATTAAGAAATGCCCACCGCGGGCGGGTGAGCATTTTCGGTTTTATTAATACACAAGAAAGAGTAATTATTTTAAACCTGATGTCACAAATGTGAACTTTACAAAATCATATAAATACCTTGAATTTTAATTTGGTGCTTAGATATGAAACACGATCTAAAATCTTGACAAATACTTAATATTGTGTAACACTTGCACGTCGTTTATTGGTGTTTATCCTGACCTAATATTATCCTGTTATGAAGATAATAAATGTAAATACAAAATTGCACATGCTGAATTATAAATTAAAAAATAATGAATGTTTTGATTACAAAATAAACCATTATGATCCTTAGTAAAATAATGAATGTTTTGTCCAGTCTAAATAAAAAAAATTCACTTTTTTGGACTAAATATATAATAAAAGTATGTTTTTCTTAAATAGAAATAATATAATCTATTCATAATAAATAGAAGGATAAATCTAATCGAATCCCAAAAACTGAACTTAAAGTTTAGATAACTCATTAGATATATCACAATTAATGAAGAATATAAAATATTTGGACATTAATATGCATATATTCATAAGGAGTAAACAAAAACTTTTTAATACATATGGTTGGGTAGCAAAGATACTAAAATAAGAAATGGCTAATAAATGAAGCAAAACCTCTTCCACTTTCTAGTTTCTACGGCTCAAATTCGCTTATAATCATCACTCTATGCTCCAAAACTTGTTCCTTCTCTCCCTTTCGCTTTCTTCCTCGCGTTCTCTCAGCTCACTGCAGTACATCTACTTCCTCAAAAATGACGATGGCCATTTTCTCCCCAAACCTTCCAGCTCTCGCCCCTCACGCCCATGGCAAAACCCATTTAGGATTGAGGCCTAATTATACTCATCTCAGACCCATCAAGAAACTTCAATTTCACTTGGTCATGAGCGCTGATAGCGCCTCCGGTGTGGCTGCTACTGCTCCTGCTCCAGAGGAGACCCCATCTGTCACTTCTGAAGAGGAGTCTCTTGGTTCCAATGGCTCTGCAGCGCCGCAGGTGGCGGTGGCGGAGCCTGTGGTTGTGACTGGCTTTCAAGATGCTAGGTGGGTTGGGGGCACTTGGGATTTAAAGCAGTTCGAGAAAGAGGGCAAGACTAACTGGGATGCCGTCATTGATGCTGGTCTCTCTCTCTCTTGTGTCTGCTCTTGCTCTGTTATCCTTTTGGTTTGTTAAATATTGAATCTTGAAAATGCGGCTTCAATCTTTTGTGTCATGCCTTTAGTACTCGCAATGTTTATCTCTTGCATTGTAGGGGTTAATCAGCACTTGCCAAAGCATCCAAATTAACCCCATTTCTTGCTTGAAATTGGGGATTTTAGTCTGTGATCAAGTGGTGCAATTGGCTTCTTGATTTGGTTCAATGAAACTATGCCCAACCACAACCATTTACTTCCAATTCTTATGACTGGTCCTCTTAGCTTTATTGTAGAAGGAAGTGTCTTAGATGCAAAATGAGAAAGGGGTGGTTAAGTTTAATAATTGATTCTTGAAAAGAAAATACAAGTTATGTAGGATTGGAAGATTTGCACCTCTTTTTTCACTAATTTGGGCATATGAATGTGTTCATTCTGGTACGGTTGTCCTTGCTGGAGTAGGTTCAAGAGAACAAAATATCACTTAATAACTGTGTCTGTGGATGAATTGTAATCATGCAGAAGTGAAGAGGAGGAAGTGGATGCAAGACACTCCGGAATCATCAAACAACGAAGAACCTGTTGTTTTCGACACCTCCATTATCCCTTGGTGGGCATGGATGAAAAGGTTCCATCTCCCTGAAGCCGAACTGCTAAATGGTTGGTTTGAACTTTATGCATATCTAAATAACACGTACGAGTTGTAGAGATCACCATGGTCTGAGGGACATCTTTATATATGCAGGTCGTGCTGCGATGGTGGGATTCTTCATGGCTTACTTTGTGGACAGTCTCACCGGTGTAGGGCTGGTTGATCAAATGGGAAACTTCTTCTGCAAAACGCTGTTATTCGTGGCAGTAGGAGGGGTGCTCCTCATAAGGAAGAACGAGGACTATGAAACCATCAAGAAACTAGTGGAGGAGACGACGTTCTACGACAAGCAGTGGCAGGCTGCGTGGCAGGACGAGACATCATCGAAGAACAAGTAGGGAGGGAGGGAGGCATGCATACATACTGCCGGTTTGTTTTGTTTTTATAAAACTCATAGCAGAATTAGATCATCTTGGAGCAATGCTGCTCTGTGCAGTTATGTATTCTTTGAAGTGCAAGATCTTCGCTCTCCTTGAATGGCAGTATTTATGTTGTGTTATATCCACATATTTATCTAATGATTAATCTTCTTTTTCAAGAAAAAAATAATAATATGTATAGTATAATATTGAATAATATAGAGAAAACCTAACTTCCGGTTGGAGAAACAATAGTTTGAATTAGAGAATCAGAATCACAAATTTCCAATAAATCCTTCCACAGCGGAGCTCCGTCGCACACGGCGATATAACAGTGTAAGAAACCTCCGTATTTGAAGTGTAATTCGAATTGACCGTCATGAATCAATATAACAAGAAGAGCGAAAAAGAACAGCACGAGTTCGAGTTCTGCGAGGTTTGCAGATTGAACCACAACACTCTCCAGCCTCCTCACGTGTTTCCGATCGAAGCTTTCCGATGTCAAATTCTTCCTCAAAACTCCGATGCTGCTCCTTCCGGAGCACACGGACTGGAATCGCCTATGGTGCATGTTCTGCAATTGCGACATTCTCGAGCTCAATATCCAATTCGCTTGGTCGGTAACTCAAGAATTTTTGCGGGTGTTGTTGCTTCTATTTACCGCGATTGGTAACTCAAGAATTTTTGCACAAACGGCAAGAACGATATCTCAGTACTGAATGATACTTTTGGAATAATATCTCATGTCAATTCTGACGAGTGCAAATGTGCAATAGACAAATCAACGCATCATTGCTTCAATGTAAATTCCAATCAACTTAACGAAGTGCACCAAATTGTAAACCAAATCCACCAACTGGTTTATCTATAAACCAGTAGAACACAACCATAATTCTTCACAAATATTTGCAGGATCACTTTTATTACCTAATGTGTATCTTATGACAATCTAAAACAGAAGTCATACATTTCTCGAAATAGAGATCAGTCATTGTAAGGACAGGTCCACTTTATTCATTTCCTTTCTTGCCAAAGGCTGGAATATGTGCCAACCATGTCCTTAGTATGCAGTTCTCAGAGTCAAATTCCAAATGAACAGAGCTTGCCTGACCTTTAGAGATCAGCTACAGCCACAACAACATCCTTGGTCATGATTATAACAAATAGTCTTAAGCAGATCGAGATCCAGGTTCGGGTCATTTCATGGTGAACATAATCTGCCAGAACTTCTTCCATCCCGTCATTTATATGCCATAATACAGAACGTATAGCCCTAGTTCCGGGGATCTGGAAAATCAAAACAATTGTTAAGCATCATAGTCTTGAAAATCCAAGAAAGTAAAATCACCATGCTTTCATTGCTTAATGTTTATTAACTTTGAAACAAAGTGTAGATGGCATAATCGAAAGGGACCTCATTCATATAATGTTGGGAAGCATATATCTTAATTTAATCAAAAGCAATGGGCAGAGAATATACTACACAAATATGGAAGCTAGGAAAGATAGAGAGCTTTTGCTTCTAAAGAACACTAAACTTTTGATGTAATTAGCAATCGAGACTACTACCCTTTTTTTTTAGGCTAGCATACGGCTAGAACATCAAAGATGCTGACAATGAAATTAGATGCTCTGGGAGAAGGTTCTTTTTGAAAATATGGTTCTGTTGACTATCATAAGTTTCAATACGAACTTAATCTTCTGTTTAAATTGGATCGGATAATTTTTACAGTGTTCACTCCTCTAACTGGACATGCATTACTTATATAAAGAAAGGTCTATCTAAATGATGGACATCCTCAACAAAAAGCGTATGGAAATCTAACATCACAGTATAGAATCATCACAATCTGCAGTTCAATGCCCAACAGATATGATTCTAACCCTTCCCACCTCAGTAAACTCGAAAAAGGTGCTGCAAAAAGATAGAATATCACAAATTCTCCAGGTAATTAACCCAAAGATACTGCAAAAACAGATAATGCGAATACGCTCACAATCTCCTTCTAATGTAATAGCACTAATTAGCAGCTCAGGTAATGAAATGACGAGGAAATTGAAAATGAAGTCGTGACGTTTAAACACCCAGCAAAAAGAACGCACCCCAGAAGAATTAGAGTAGGGGCGGGTGGCTACGCGGCTGAGACATGATGCAGAGAACAGAGTAGAAGAATAGATGCTGTTGCCATTGGGTGACATCAGGGCGCGGGGTCGCACGATAGCAGCAGCGAGATCGGAGCGGATCGATTGGGCGGAGGCGGATGGGGTGTGCGGAGCTCGGTGGCCGGCGCCTGATGCCCGGAAGGCTGAGGCAGCCGATCTGCTGAGCCGCGCCGCCGCTGATGCGGTTCGAGAAGTTGCCATCGTCGGCGCTTCAATTGACAGAAAAAACACAGATATCAAATGCGAGGAATCAACACAAGGATGTATAGGCACTTCAATGGATGATGGAAAACATGTATCTACCCTCAAAAATCTTCAATCGGAGTAGATCCACCTACCTGGTTAGTGATTAGGGTTCGTTCTTCGGAGCAATATAAAAATGAATTCGATAAAATTCCTCTCTCTCTCTCTCTCTCTCTCTAATCAGTCTCGAGTCTCTCACTATTGAAAACTGAAATCTCATCAAATAACACGTGGGCCGAACTAACTACATAACTGGGTTCATTTTACTTATTCTCAGCCCAAAACTATCAACATCCATAGTTTAGAAGTAGTATTTAATAATTCATGTTTAGTTTTTGTATAAGTATCGGTTTTTTTGTCACATTTAATTTATAAAATATCGATATAGTTTATGTAATTTGGAGAGGTAATTATTATTTTTAGTTATTTAATACTTTTGGTATCATTGTCAAATTTTAAAATATTACTTTTATTTTTTCTTCAATTTCAGTTTTATATGTTTTTATTTAGTTTTGTGTTTACTATTATGGTCTATCCTATATGTATATATAATGTCATTTTTAAAGTTAATAAATTTAAATATAAAGTACATAATTTCTACAAAAATTTATTTGTCAAATAAATGTAAGATGAGCGATTATATTATAATATTTTTGTATTTTAATCAATATTTATTAAAATAATAAATTTAATTTTTAAACATATAATATGAACACAAAAATGGAACATTAAATACTATTCGTGTTTAGTGTAATTCGATTTAGAAAGATTGACGAAATAGATCTTACGCATAGATAAGTGTTCTACCGTCGTTCGACTAAAATTTGTGGGAATTTTTTTATGCAAAAGCCTCCATCATTAAACATAAGTTCTTGAAAGTTTTCCTCTCTAAGGAAATCTAGAAATTTTAAGCCAGAGATATTTTTTCTGCTATTCCATTGGCAAGAATTTTGAAGTGACATTTGAATATAATTACATATCCATTAAACAAGGATTTGAAGCAGAGTAAAGATATAATGTTGAACCTTATCAAGGCTTTTGCCTTGCCTTGTATTGATTACAAGCAACACTGATGTAAGGTAGGTTAGTGGCACGGTTCCGATTAGGTACGTGAAACAACACACTGCATTATACTGAGGGGCGATGACATTCTGTTAAAACAATGGCCTAGCCTAACACCCGTATCATGAAATTCACCTCTGCTGCTTCGTCTTTTGACCAAGTTCGACCCTAGACTTTGCAACCTCAACAAAGATAACGCGCCCATCCAGAAACTGCATCCGAGTTTCAAAATTAGAGAAAGATACGTGGTGATGACTTCATATTTACTACATTACTACACACATTGAGAGCCAAGATAGTTGGCTTGAGCAGTTGGATGTGTGGACCATTAGAAATGTATTGCCCCCTTGAAAACTATATACTATTAAACTAGGAAATATCACAAAATATTGCCTATAGATAATATGTGTTGTATCACTTTGATCATGCATTTCACCATCTCATTCAATAATATACACAATCCATCTCTTATCCTGAAGAATCAAATCATATGCTCTAAATGACTCAAGAAAGCTGGACTCATTTACGTATAAATGCAGAACTGATACTGACCTTCCCATGCATTCCCTCGATGGCTTTCTTGGATTCCTCCTCCGTCTTATATGCTATAAACGCGAAGCCTCTAGGCCGATTTGCTATCCTATCCATCACCAACTTTACTACAATAAGCAACGTTCATTTTCCTTTATCAGAATGAACACAACAAGTTTGAAAAGAATCCAAAAATAGATGAACTCATCTAACCTTCAATGAGATCACCAAAGTTTTTGAATGCGTTTGTTAGGCTCTCTTGTGTTGTCCGGAACGAGAGACCTGGCAATCAATCAAACATCTGGTCTGCTCATATTTGTATGGATTCACACTCAACATTGTTCGAGAGTGTGTGTCATAATATATATCAACATACAATCTGTCAAGCACACTTTGAGTGTAGTGTATAACAATCTCATGCTTGCGGTATTTCTTACTCTCTCTCTCTCAAACACACACTAATTCAACACTATCAATCTGATTCTCTGAAGAAAGGCCTTTTCGTATAACAATTACTGAACCGAAATTCATTACACAGTGATAGAGAATAGAAAGAGAGGAAAGAAGAAAGGCCTTATTCTTTATTAACAATACAAATTGCTCGCACTAAAAGTCAAAATTATCCACGAAATAAGCTGCATAGATGATGAAGTTGTACATTATAAATTAGAGCGAGAGAGAAAGCGCTCACCACTAACGAAGAGCCTGGTGTATGAATTGAATCTAGTTCTCCTTGTAGGAGAAGAAGACGAAGGAGAATCAAGGCATGAAGTTATGCGGAAATTACATTTTTGGGGAAAGCATGGAGGGTTGTTGTGGATGGATAAGAGAGAGGGCAGTGGGGGATGAAACCGTCTTATCGAATCAAGTGAAGCCGCAGTAACCGAAGCATCTGGAAGCTTCCGAGGCGGTGTGAGGAACCGGCGAGATGGAACGCGGTGGTTGAGGGCGAGGGCCGTCATCTTCTCCGGCTAATATTCGCTTCAATGTGTAGTTGAGTCGATAGTTTTCTGTGGTAGATTTATCTAGAAACACCTTAAGTTTGAGTAAATATCAATTCGGCGCCTGTTACTTTTTTTGTTGGTACGGCTGAGAATTTGGGACATTTTCAATCCCAATTCAAATTACGAATTTTTTGGGATTGAAATTTATTCGAGATTGAAATTTAAAATTTTTTAATTTCGAAACTTACAAGTCCCGAAATCACGAACAAGATAAAACTAAAAATTTAGTATTTTTCAGAATCTAAATTTCAAGACATGTACTTGATCCTATCCCGATTCTCAACTCCATGAGGAGTGGATATGCAAATATTATCTAACTAAAATCCACATGTTTTCTATTGCAACTATTTAAATTCAAATGTAAAAGATTTATTTTTGATGGATTATATGATAAAATGTAAAATAAAAAATTGTGGATTTGAGGGCGTAATATATTCCCTGAGTTAGACTGGGTTTAAGTTGGACTTGTTTTGAGCCCAGTGAAGACACATTGAAGGATGCGAAGAATCTTTAAGAGCCCAATTTATAAGATTCTTCGTTAAATTATTTCTGTCCTAAATTAAAAGTGATCACAAGACAAGAACACATATGTAGTTCAAAAGCTCATATGCTACATCGAGATTAATCAGCTTCAACTAACAAGCTTTAAATTGAGTCATTTATGACTTTGGCATATGTTCTTAAATGATCAATATTATGCAACAATTTTATATGGTCCACGTAACTTTTATTGGCAGCCATGTTGTAATTTACAGGTAGGTTTTGATTCTTATTGGATATATAGATATATTTAATTAATAAAACAATGATGATTCTTTAACCATCTTGAATTTGAATATATTAAATTGAATAATTAACAAATCAAGCTCGAACTTAATTCGAGCTCGAATTTAATCCTTGTAACTTAACTCGAGTTTGGATGACAAATTTGAACCTAATTCAATTTTTTTAATTTTTAAACGAGTTGAACTTCATAATGATATATATGTGTGTATATATATATGACTATTGTAGAGGTACTCATTGTAGAGTAACTTAAGAGTGTCTCTTTTTCCTCAATAGTGTAGGTTTAATTTATGGACATATGAGATTATTAATTTAATTAATGTGTACGAATGGTGCAGTTGGTACATTTAAGTTTCGAGTATAAGAAAATGAAATTGGGAAAGTTGCATGCATGCATATGCATATGGACCCCTAGCAATACCATGCATAGAGACCCAGAGACTTAATTAAGTTAAGAATGTTTCCATCGATCCATTGATATTAAATTTGTCAGATGCCCTAAATACAATTAAGTACCGCAACGAAGGACAGGCCCATCTCAATAAATATCGAGATCTTGTACAAATTAAAAAATTAGACCTTTAAATTTTATTAAAATATTACTTAAAAATAAAATTTCATCCGTTTCATTATTTATATGTTTATTATATTGCTGTGTCTCAATAATAATGACTTATTTTCAAAAAATGAAACATTTTATTATTGAAAAGTTAGTAAATTTATTGAGGTCCACCACTTTACACCAAAAAATCATTTTTTTATATTTGTGTTCAAAAATAACGTGTTAAATATATAAATATTTTAATTTTCTAAAAGACAAAAAGATTTTAAAAAATAAAAATAAAATAATTAAACATGTAATAATTTAATATTTTAGACCCCTATATTTATGGGCCATGTTTTAAAACAGTTGCTGCACTTGGCCGGCCGTGACGAAGGAGAAGATAGCTGCAAATACTCTAATTCCTTTACTTCTTCACTTCTACATCCACCTCCACTAATCTCTATTTATTTATTTATTTCTAATTTTAAGACATAAATATATACAGGAGAGAGTGCCTCCAATCACTCGTAGGCGTATTAATGAGGAAACAAGCAAAGGGTGAAATAGTAAGTTTAATTATTTATTATTTTTATTAGAATGTTATGTACATGAGAGAGTGCCTCCAGCTCCAATATGTGTCATATCACTTCTACACCTGATGTAAACTTTAGTCGAAAAGTGAAACTTAATAAATTTTTATTATTTATCTACCTGACATGTTATATTGTATTAATAACGTTCGTGACGGTCCTAACGGCGAGAGATCATTTTTATAAGTTGTGATGAATTTATTTTATATTTGATGAAAATATGATTAAAAAAGAAAGATGGACAAAATAGTAAATCTTTAAAAACACTTTTTTTTTTTTTTTATCATATTAAGCTAGAATGTGTGTGGTCATAATCTAATACATAAATTTATCCAAAACCATTAGTATGATTTGCAACGGTAATAATTATCAAATCTAAAAAAGTTGAGTTACCAAAAATATATATGTGCATCCACTTTACATATATATAAGCATTAAATAATTGCAAAAGTAAAAGAAATGTGAACATCAATTTCGTAAAAATGTCCATATAAGGAAACAACACCAAAGGGCGAAACAGTAAGTTAATTTTGTTTTCCCTAAAGACGGACAAATTTGGTAACGCTCAATTCTGGTGTTTAAAGTCGTCATGACCCATGACACGCTTTTTAATTAAGCAAGATAAATTCTATCACCTTCAATGCAATTTAAATTATTTAATGCGGCGAGACTTCAGATTTAATTCGGTTAATTATTGAAAATACGGCCTTCAAATTCAACGTTACGTTCCTAAAAGAATGACATTTCGATCACAAACAAGATTAAATAACACAATTCCCTTCAATCTTGATATTTACCGTAATATAATTACCAACTATGCCACTATTAACTAATTTTACTTCTTTCGGCTAAATTTTATGTACTGAACTTTCAGTAAAGCGGACTGAGTGTTAATATTTCAGAGATTTGAAGAATTATATATGTAAATCATTATTATATACTTTTACCGTCCATCAAAATGATTTATATATAATTCAACATGAGTTTTAAAATGTGTTTTGTCAGACATATGTAGTTAATGAAGTTTGAATCTCATTTGATCTATTGTTTTAAATTATGTTGTGTAATGGGTAGAATTTGGATCACCAAGATTATGATTATTTTAAATTGAATTGTAAACATTGATTAATGAGGTAGATCCTTATAATGAACAATTTAAAATATAAATTATTTTTGTAGCCGTATAAATATACCAATTATATTCTATATAATATAATACACAGAAGTGATGGCCCCTACCAAACCTACACATCCCAAGGTGGAAATTTAATCCCAAAACCCTAGATCCAACCTTCCACTTTATAGAACAGTAATAGAATCCTCAACCATAGGGGGTAAAAAAGTGAAGTTGCATGTCCACTCTGTCATTTTGATTGCATGCAGCCCCCCACTGTCATCAATTTAAAGCTCTGATAATGTATTTATTTCCACATTGGACCACACAGGACATGATGTATTGAACAACATTATTTAGTATTGTATCAAAAATTGAAGCTGTCCAAATTTCAGACAAGAAAACCAATCAATCCTAAGACAACAAATTCCCTCCCATAACGAATTTTAGAATCCATCAATTAATCAACGAAGTCAATACCCGAACCATACACTATTTCTTGCTATCTTTGGCAAATAAATCACACACACACTATGTGTATATATATATAACCCTAATCAATCCAAATCAAAGGATTATATATAAATTTGGAGGGAAACCTGCATGCAACCGCCAACTCAGCAAGAAAAAAGGCGCAATGGTGCGTTCTTGACTACCCCTTTCAATCGACCAAACTAATCAAGTATGCAAATATTGGTCCACCAGAGACGAGACCGGGACGTATAAGGCGATGCTCGACCACAACGACAACAAGGACAATGAAGGCGAATGGCGTTTTAGAGTATTGATGAGGAGAGGATCACTAAATGTGCATTAACACTCCCCCAACTAACCCTAGATAGCCCCCCTACCTTCCTTTCCTCCTCCATTCAATGCCAGCAATAACGAACTTGCCCTCCCCATCCCCAACCCCTCCAGGCTGACGTGTACCGCCAGCATGGCATGGAGTGTGCTGACGTGGCAGGATCAGCATGTAGTAGAGGAGCAGTTCAAGGCTGCCTTAACTTGGTGGATAGTGTTACCGATGAGGTTGTTAACTGTGGTGACTGACTCTGGGCTGAGCCTTGCGGAGGGCAAGTTGCTGACTAGGATTTGAAACACCACCGTGATTAGTGACCCCGACGAGCTCCCACCACCGCCTGTAGTGGAGCTGGTTGAGGCACCATCAACTCCACCACCACCACCAAGCCCGTCTTGGGGGTGGTGGGCAGTACTGCCATCGGGGGAAATAGTGAACCCTGATGGCAGTAAGGGGAAGTAGGAAGGATCTTCCCCGCTCATGGCCATGTTGATGGCCGGAAGATCCACCGGGCAGTAGACAACGAGCGAGCCCGACGAGTCCACGCAGCTCTCCTGCAGGATCAGCATGTTGTTCTGGCTCGTGTTAAACGCCTGTATATATACATCGTTCGTGGTTAGATTTATATCTCAAATTAGCACGAAAAGAATTAAACTAGCTAGAACTAACTCGAACAACCCGATCGGGTTGTTCGATGTTTTTACGTACCCTTAGTACTGATATGCAGTTCCCAGGATGAGAGCCGTTCACAATGTGGGCAACTTCTTGAACTGGATTCTGATTTGAAAGCACATCCCACTACAACAATATTTAAAGATTCACATTCAAAACCATATATGAATATATAAACACACACAAAAGAGAAATGCATATATACCTGAGGCCTGGTTCTCTCATCCCTGAAGAAATTGAAGACAGTAGTAGGAGGCAGGGGAAGCCAGATGGTGGCGGCGGCACTGAGCACAACGCCACTGGGCTGGCCCGGGTCGGTACTCTTGTGCAGCGTGGCTCGAACTTCGAACTCATTCATCCCAGATAGAGTGGTCCATTGCTGCCCATTTGCAGGGTTAATGCTTGCACAGAAATTGTTGACCATCCTCTGTGCTAGTTTCATCATGCTTCTTTTTCCCTCTGGTGATGGTATCACTATCACGCAAAAACACAAACATTTCACCCCAAATTCGAGGTCCACATTACATTGCATACAAACAAGGCTACTTGATAATTACCTCCTCCAAGATCAAGAGGTGAGTTCCCAGTCACCAGCAAGCAAGCGAACCTTTCGCACGCCCTCTGGAGACTCGAGAGCCATCTCTCAGCACCGAAGGCCAATCCACTTTGAATCAGGTCTCTGTATAGCCTGTGGATTGGTGCCTTGTCTTCAACCTCCCAATGCTCAACCCAAGTCACCTTTTTTGATCAAAAGATGTACATATGTTAGTTAAACTATGATTACAGTCCGAATAGTATTCGGGCAAATATCACCATGAACGTGCATTGTCATCACACCCAACCTCAGAGTAGCCATTAGGCATCTCTTGAATCAAGCATCCAGAAGGGAGCCTCTGAGCTTTACAAGACGACGATGAGAACTGGCTGTCCTGATGAGGAATGTCGTAGGAAACATCGACTATTGCCCACGACCCTTGCTCGATCTGCTGACAGAATCTCAGCAAGTACACTTGCCTTGTTGGAACCAAGGCTGAAAGAACTTGTACCTCTTCATACATCTGCATTAGGACAAACACACACATTTGATCCAAGTAACAAATAGTAATCAAAATCAAATCCCTCTCCTTAATAAATTACCAGTTGCAATGTCCCACTCTGGCTCCCCAGCATGCCAGTTGATATCACCTCAATAGTTTTAGCTCTTGACACAATTGTGGGATACAATTCTACCCATTTCTTCTGCAGTTTTTTAACCAACATTACTTCTAAAACTTAGAACGTATTAATTAACATTGATAAAATTGGAGAGAAAGTAAAACAAAGAAAATGTACTAACCGCGTCCATGAACATGTCGACTAACGCTAAGCTGTTCATGATGACGACGCCAGAGTCTCTGGAGGCCTCGACACGAACGTTAGGGTTCTTCATGTGGCTATAGGGGCTTTGGAAGCTCCTCTCGTAGCTCTCGAGGTTGAGAGTCTCCCTGCCGTCGGCGCCCTTGATCCAGAGGGGCTGGTTGCGCTGCAGCAGCCTAATGAGCTCATCCATGGCGTTAGCAGCTATTTCAGCCATGAGGGACTTGTCCATGTCGGAGATGGTGAGCGATGGGAAGGGCAGAGTTGTAATATTCAATGAGGAAGATGAAGTAGTGCCGTGGCCGTGGAGAAGGTCGAGATCGAGGGAGGGGGTGTGGCCCCCACCGAAGGTGGCCATGGATAAATCTAGTGACGAGACGTGGATCGGTTGCACCGGTGGCAGCTGCGAAATGGGTCTTCCTATGTACTTCGCGGCCACACTCGAAATTCTGTCTAGCTGCAGATCAAATTAAACCGTTTATGAAGAATAAATTTGTTAAGCAAGGGTTGAAGGTATGAAATCAATTAAGGAACCTCTTCTTTCAAATGGGCGTTCTCGATTCGAAGCTTTTGCTCGTCGAAGTAGGGATCATCGGAGGCGGGGGAGGTTCCGCAACTGGGGCAGATGATGTTCTTGAGGGCCTCTCTGATTGCAATGTTCTCGCACCGAATCTTGTCGTTTTCTGCTCGAAGAGCGGAGTTGTCTGCTCTCTCGTGCTGGGCCTATAAATTAATTAGGACAGCCATTTTTTTTTCTTTTAGGTTGGATCATCTTGTAAGAAAATAAGAAGAAAGAAGAAGAAGCATTACCTTCATTTGAGTTCTTCTGTTTTGAAACCAGAATTTGATCTGGCGAGGGTGCAGATTCAACTCTCTGCTCAACTGATTTCTCGTCTTCTCGTCTGGGTGGGGACACTCTTTGAACATCCTAAAACCCAACCAACAAAAAGGGATCTTTTACAGATATATAAGTGCATGGAGTTTATGAGTGTAGAGAGAAAGAGAGAGGGACTGACGATTCGAGTCTCTGGATTTGGTGGGCAGTGTGGCGGTGGTAGCGCTTCTTGCCGCGGTGGGAATCGGGATCGTCGCCGCCGCTGCTGAACTCCATGGGAGAAGATTTGCGGGGGCCCTCGCTACAAAAGAGAGGAGCTTAATTTCTGACTTATGTGAGTCCTCATGGTATATATCTATATTATTATATGTATGTCATGTATATGTATACATAAATAGTGCAGTGTAGTGTGTGTATTGAAAGAAAAAGAAACCGTGGCAGATTAACTATTCTTCCCCGGCCATAATATATGTATAATTAACTGCGCTTACTATAATCATCAAAATCAAAAGATCAAAAAAAGAAATGACAGTAATGAAATGAAACACAAGGGAGAAGAAAGAAAGAATACTGGAAAGGATATGGAATTTGGGGAGTGGAATTGGAGCATGACAAGTAAGTGAAGCGTTGGTCAACCATGGTTTCCTTTTTGGTACTGTAGTTGCTTGATCAACGCTTCAAACAATCTATACTTACAGTACATCATCTATATATATATGTGTGTGTGAAGAGATGGAGAGAGAGTGAGGTGGTTGATGTTGGTGGGAGAGAAGGAAATGGAAATGAAGAGAAATATTGGGAGGGTGGGAGAGGAAGGTGTGAAGCAATTAAGAGAGGGAAATAATAAGAGAGGCAAAAGCCATTACAAACTTTACACTTAACACTTGCCTAAGTACGTACACCACACTACTTACTTACTGCTAGCTGCACTCATATTTCTTCCAACTACTACACCCTATCTATCTATCTATCTATGCATATTACATTATGTACGCATATATATATACATGTGCATGTACCTATACTGCTATTGTCCATGTTTTTCCTTCACTTGTAACCGACGGATTTATGATTTTCTGATCACACCATGAGAAAGATCTATAGACAGATTCAGAAGCATTTTAATTATTGTAATAATTTCTCAATTTTATTGTTATGACCAGGCTAGTAACTAACTACTAAGTGTGTCATCTAATTCTAGAATGTAACACATTCAAATTAGCACATTAATATTAACTTTAAAATAAGTTATTAGATAAGTGTAGGTAAAATTAATGACATGGAGGTATAAGTTCTTTTAAGTTTTAATAGAGAACAAATTCACAACAATTTAATTTGGAATTTATTTGTTTGGTTAATGTGGTAATTGTGTTTTGTTTATTTTAATCCAATAGTCATGGTTACAAACTTACAATTTTGATTAATATTTATCGTCCGAAAATTGAGTATGAATAATTAAATGGTGGCAAGTCTTTTTATACATACTTTCAAGAAATTGATATAGTCAAGTATCCATTAATACATTATGGTAATTATGGAAAGTATTCGAAAATTGACGAATACACTGATTTCTATAAGGAAAATACTGTGCTGAAATTCGTATAGAATTACTTACTATGATTTATGAATTTTGAAACTCCGACCTTCAGATTATAATTATAAAAAAAGGAGTAATTTCAGGTTAGAAATTGATAAATTGAATCTAAGGTCATAATTAAACTGAAATTTGCTTGTTTTTCAGAGCCACGTCGTAATTACTAACTAGGAGTAAAGTTTATATTTTTTTACATGTATCGAAATCATTAAATGGAACATTAATATAGTCTTGTGATGAAAAAAGAAAGAAAAAAAGAAAAGCTGTATTCACTTTGGTTTGTGTTGATAATAAAATTAAAGGTAGAAGAGAAATTCCATCCTTTTTTGAGCTAACTCATTTATTTGGTGTAGAGAATATTAAATAGAAATTAAAGAAAATAGAGATGAAAATGGAGAAATGGTAGTAGTTATTGGTGGATATAAATTAGAATTATTTGATGGCCGCTAGCTGTACAGTTTTTGGAGCTTTAAATTTAGGTATGCAGGTAAACCCGCCGGATAAACTTAATTGCTGGTGGCGCGTCACCTGCCGGAGTTACTTTTGCGGCCACATATACATATATATATATATGTGTGTGTGTGTGCAATGTCAAATTATTATTATACCATATTCATATTTGGTGCATCTTTAACTTTGAGAACATTATTTAGTTCTTAGTTTATTATAATGTCCAATTATTTAAAACATACTAACTCCGTTCATGATATTTCTTCCCACTTTGACCCGACACGGATTTTAATAAAATAGTTTGACTTGAGTTAGTAATGTGTAATGTATAATGAACGTGGAGAATGTGACTCATTAGTAATGATGTGTAGTGTGTAGTTAGTGGATAAAAAGACTCACATTAATAATGATGTGTAGTGTGTAGTGAGTGGATTATGAAACTCGTTGATGTGTTGATGTATTGTGAGTGGAGAATGAGTTGCCAAAAATAAAAATAAAAGTAAAAAGAAAGATAATGGACAAACGAATATAGTAAAATAAGAAGAAAGATGGTGGACGAGAGAGTAATATATAGTAGTAGTATACTATACTCCCCTCCCCTGTCTTGTTATTATTTATTTTTTTGTGTCTTTTGGTTATATAAATTAAAGAAAAATATTAAAATAGAAATATGGTAAACAATTATTTTTTATTATTTGTAAAAATAAATTTACTTTAATGGCACAACTAAAAAAAAAAGACAAGCCGGCATTAACGCAATTTTTGCAGTATAAAATATAAATATTCTTTTCGTTGGTATTCTAATTAATTTAAAAAAAAAAAAACTTGTTATTAGGATAGTTACCACTTTTGTGTGTATAAAAATAAATTTGATTACCCTAACACATGTAGCTTTCAGTAAAAAAAAAAAAAAAGAATTAAAAATTATGCAAAAATAGATTTTAATTACCCTAACAACTAACCTTATATAGAAAATGTAATAATTTATTTTTTATAAATAACTAAATAATACTTATTTTTATTTATATGATCAGCCACGTATGTAAAAAATTTAGAACCAGTTTTTATCATATAAAGTAAACAAAACTAAAATTCAGCAATCAATTTGATAAATAGTCAGATAGTGGACTTCTACCCTAAAAAATGGACATATCTCTTGTATAGATAAATATAAGTCTATAATTCAGCTAACTCCCCCAATTAAAAATACAATATAATATCAAATTATCATTCTTGTCACACATATTTTAAATGAAAGATAATACTATTTTGTTTAAAGTCTAATATAGTACACCCTAGCTACATGGCTACATATAGGAGTAAGTTTATTTTATTAATTTATTATTTCGTAATTTAGCTTCTAATATTAACTATACAAAAAACTGATACATGTAGGTTTATAAATAGGGTTGAGTAATTTATTGAAATGTTTTCCTAATGCAATGCATCCTCCTTTCAAATCGTTATTTGCTTCAAATAATAAAATTAAATGAACTTAATACATAATATATATAGATTATCAATAGGGTTGAATACATATTTATTGATGAATATTTGTAATAAATTTCTTTAGTATTAATTTCGCATTTTTGCCTGTCTATCCATCTAAACAATTAGATGTTACTTCCTATGTCACTGTCACTCTAAAATGTCACTCTAAAAGTGGTATATTTTTATCAAATATGTTAGAATTTTTTGGTCAAAATAGTATTTAGTAGGATAGATGAAGTATTAATTTAGTAATATTAACTAAAATAACTACCATTATTTGTAAATGTTATTAAAATTAAGCACATCGAAAAATCATATTGCTTCATAATGATCTGAAGCTTCAAGTATTTACTGTCATTAATTATCAAATTGAATTTTCCATGTTAATAACTATTAATCTTTCTAAAGATATAATCATAACTACTAATCATTTCATAGGCCATAACATGTGTAATTGCACACGTGGAACAATATAATTCTTCACCTTTATTAATACCGTTACAAAAAGTATCATTACAATATAATCTATTACTATATAAAAGTAAAATCAGTACCTTGCATTTTCCCTCCCAAATCATCACTTTTCCCTCTCAATTTTGCATGTCCCATACAAAAGTAACTTATTTTTATGTCATTGTATCTCAATATTTTTATTATCTTCAAGAATGCAATTATTACATTTTTCTTTCTTTTAACAACATCTCTCAATGTTTTTAATATTTCCAAGAGTGCTATTATTACAATTTTTTTCCTTTCTTAAATATTTGTTATTTTAAATGCAATAATGTAACTATTGATTTCAATGGAATGAAGTTACCATTAAAAATGTTATTATATTGTCACATCAATTTTTGAATGTAAACTAACCTAATATTAATTTTTTTTAAATATACCCACATATATATTTATATAATGTTTCTAATGGTAATAAAATATTTATTTTTTTCAATAATCATTTAAAATATTTTATGAAAGAATAATTATTTGAATGTACGATGCTATCATTCTAATTTAAACATTGAATTTAAACTAATAATTCATTATATATTTTCTAATGACTAACAATATAAAAAATAATTAAAAAAAAATTGTGCCCATAAATCTAAAAAAATTGAAATTGAAATTGATAATACCATTATCATGTTAAGTTGATATATTGTTTATTCTCATTTCATTTCCACCTATAATTTTAGTTGGTTGGAATCTTTTTTTCTTTTATTTATTTATAATATTATATGTTCAATATTTTTTTCAAATTTAATTTAAACAAAGTGATCTTTATATTAATTCAAAGAATAATTTAGGCGTTATTACAACTAATCTTATGTCTTCCTAATTATGCTCTTGTAATAATAATAACTAAATGTAGATTGACAATTTTTTTATTGATTAGTCCATATTTTTTTAGCACTACGTTTTGTTAGAAAATAAAATTTTTTATGTTAGTTTTTTTGGAGATATTTTGTTTTATTTTTTAGTACATAAGTGTTAATTTTTATTTTAAATTTGAGATGTTAATTCTTAATATTCAATATTAATACCATATAATATGCATATAGATGATGATTATAATACAATTAATTCTATATGTTAATTTGCATAATAGATCAATTATGAATTTATAAAATTTATTATATTAAAAATATGGAGACAATTAAATATATTATTTAATTTAAGGAATAATATGTCATTAACATATTAAATATATGAAATGATTAATCTAAACGATTAATTTAACAATATAAATGTGTCAAGTGCTTTAATTTTAGTTTATACATGAGATTAATTATAATTAATTTCTTCATTATATATATTATTTCAAATGATGTATATAATTTCATTAATTTTCAAAAATTATAAATAAGATACTACTGTCGCAATATGCAGCGCAACGCGCGGAGGTAAATTTAGTGTAAAATATTACCAAATGGCATATTTTAAAGAGAGTGCGTACTAAACTTTTTTCCCTTTTATTAATACTTCATACATTCAATTTATAATATTCTACAAGATAAATATTATAGTTTAAATCAAAAAAATATGTTTCGAATAGTTTCGAATGGTCCCGAAGTTTCAAATAAAAAATTTTCGAACGAGACTAAATTTTTTGAATTTTAAATTCGGAACTCTGTAGTGCTGAAAATTTTCAATTTTTCAATCCCGATTCCAGTTTTCGATCTCGAAAAATTCGGAACTCGGGTCGGGATCAGAAAAGTCTGAAGTCCCGATCCCAAATAACACATGGAAGACATAAGATTAGTTGTAATTTTAGTTGGTTGGAATTACTTTATCTCTTTTATTTTATTTATTTATAATATTATATGTTCAATATTTTTTCAAATGTAATTTAAACAAAGTGATCTTTATATTAATTCAAAGTATAATTTAGGCGCTATTACAACTAATCTTATGTCTTCCTAATTATGCTCTCATGATAATAATAATAATAATAACTAAATGTAGATTGACAATTTTTTAATTGATTAGTCCATATTTTTTTAGCACTACGTTTTGTTGGAAAATAAAATTTTTTATGTTAGTTTTTTTGGAGATATTTTATTTTATTTTGTAGTACATATGTGTTAATTTTGATTTTTAATTTGAGACGTTAATTCGTAACATTTCAATATTAATACCATATAATATGCATATAGAGGATGATTATAATACAATTAATTCTATATGTTAATTTGCATAATAAATAAATTATGAATTTATTATATTAAAAATATGGAGACAATAAAATATATTATTTTAATTTAAGGAATAATATTTCATTAACATATTAAATATATTAAATAATTAATCTAAACAATCAATTTAACAATATAAATGTGTCAAGTACTTTAATTTTAGTTTGTACATGAAATTAATTATAATTAATTTCTTCATTATATATATTATTTCATGTGTGCATATAATTTTATTAATTTTTAAATATTATAAATAAGATACTACTGTCGCAATACGCAGCGCAACGCGCGGGTAAATCTAGTATATTATAAAAGCAGTAGTTGTTGAAGTTCAGACCTCGACATTAATTTTTTCTTTCTAACAGATTATAAATTAAAATAGTTAAAAAAATAGATAATAAAGTATGAACAGCAATTGTTGTGAATATCACTTTTCTTATTTTAAACAATACTACATTGTTTTCTCAAAATAATACACCACCTTAATTTGCATTGTTATGTATTTAGCTTAATGGCTTTTAACATTAAAAAATACTAAGAAACAGTTTTCTCAACAAAAACACACACACACACAGTGAATAATTCATAATTGAGGGAAAAGAATTTAAGTATTTGACAGCTGATGAGACAGACAGAAGAGAGAATAGAACAATATTATAACAGCAGCAACCTTAAATTTGAGGCCAACCTGTCCAAATATTACATTCTCACCCATTTCACTAACACATATTTAATTACAATAATAATGCATCTCTAACTTTGGTCCAACACCTTTTGGCTCCAAAAGAGATCACACATTAATTCACAACTCAAAATAATGGCAACAATTTCCTCATCACTAAATGCAAACAATAATACTCAAAACCAACCTCTACTACCATACTTCCCATCTGCTCTACCAACACAGACCTACACATCATCTCATCTATACAGAAACACACACACGCACGCAAGTGCTATTACGACACCTCACAGCGTGGCCGTGAGGCGTGAAGGATAAAGGAATAGACGACGAGTTGCTGATGAGAGATATGTGAATGGTTGATGCCTTACCTAACAGTGGCTCTGTGGAGGACTAGTTGCATAGTGTGGTGGGCTTGAGGAGTCCCCGCGGCTTATTCGCTTCTTTCTGTATCTCCTCCATGCCACTTGGATTTGTCTTGCTTTAAGCCCACGCCAGTAAGGTGATTGATACCTGTATAGAGTTGGAGAAGTAATACATTGTAGAGCTTCATCTTGTTGGAATGTTATGGCAATGAGTAAAGTTTAACACATGGTGAAGAGTTTAACACATTTACATCTAGGATTGTAAACGAGTCAAACTATTCATGAGCTATTCGATCGTTTGTTTAAAGAGCTGATCTCGGATCTTGTTAAACGAGAGTTATAACAAGATTAGGGTTCAATTTTCTGTATATTGATAATAATTTGAGTACACACACATGAATTCGACGAGCGCAGATTACCTTATGGCACCCTGAACTCGTGGACTTCTCAAGAATCTCGCAAACAGATTCGTCACTTCTTCAAGATCAGCACCGCGCAGCACGAAGGCTTCGACGTTTGACAAGCATCTTACTTGCCTGTTGCTCAACAATCTATGGCCCGGGATCCTAATTCGTTTTCCATCTGAAAAATCAGAGTAACACGCTTATCACTAGTTCAAGAATCAAGCAGAAACTCGATTCTGTTAGCCGTAGCTAGAAGATAATAGCAGTTGCAGGTTTATACCTTCATTTATGGAAGAATGCTCGAGGCACCACGTGAGAAGTTCTTCTCCACAAAAGTCCCCTTCGGATAAGGAAGACTGTATGCCGTCTTCTCCCTCGCTCACCATCTTTCCCCGAATTATAAACACCATTTTGTCAACAAGGCCACCACGAACCATGATATAACTGCCTTTGATATATGTTTTAGTCTTCAGTTTTTCGCGTATGGCATCTATGATTGGTTCATCCAGAAGTTGAAAAATATGGACCTGTAACGACAGATGGTACAAAATAAAACAATCTTTGGCTACATCTATTCTCGAACATATGGTGCTCCTCGGTATGTAATCATAAACTTACTTTCTTGATAAACTTGAAGAGATGGCGCCTTATATCCCGTTGAAGATCTTCTGGTAAGTTCTCCATTAGCATTTCTTCATTTACACCTCTTGTTGCAGCCCAGGTAAACCGCTCTGAATCTCGAACTAGCCTGCATTTATATGCATCCAATACAAATCACAACAATGTATAATCTCTCTTGGAAACTACTGCAGCAGGCTGCTCACTATCAAATTCTTGTAAAAATCATCAAATGAAAAGATAGCCATAATGCAGAACCTTCGTAGTTCTTCAGGCAAGCGACGATGACTCATCCACTGCTCAACATCGCGGCGCCTAAGAGACATTTCTAACGTCCTAACACAAAGAGGAAACTAGGTAGGCCAACTGAATATTTATATTTTAAATGCTGCATCTCTTTTCTTAAGTCGAGATTGATGTTCTACCTGCGTCCAAGAGCCTGGAGAAAATTCTGCATATTTCCAATCAAGAGAGCAAAAAGCAGGAGACCGATCCCTATGATAGCCATCGTGAAAATAACTTCCCACTCAAAGTAGCTCGGGACTTGATTCCCTGCCAGGGTACTAATTTGCTTCATAAAGATCACAAGATGAATCCGAGTCAGTCGTTAAATCCGCCTTACAAGAAGACTGAAATTATGACATATCTATTGAATTGTCTTAGAATCAAGTAAAAATGTCTTGATAGTATCATTCACATTTTACGTGGTAACTGGTAAGCCTCCAATTAGATTAAGGACTTGTGCTCATTTTTTCAAAAACTGAAACACAAAATCTATATAGATATTAGACGAAGCTTTTGTGTAAAGATAGATACCTGGAACCCCCAGAACAACGAGTACACATATCTTTTAACCAAGCTCTGGTAAGTGGTTAGATTAACAGCAGTTTCATAAATCCCAAAGTCGAAACCGTCTTTCCCAAAACAAGCAGTTGCTTTCTCATTGTTCGTCCAAGTCTCCCATTCTCCCCTATTCTCCTTGAACCTCTCGTGAACATTTCCATGCCCGCAGTCTATGAAATCCATACAATTTTTTGATATAAGGTTGCTGTCACGACAAGCGTCTCGCAAGCATTGATTGACCCTCTATTTAGAAGTACATAGAGAAACAGTAAGCTACTGCCTGAGAAAGTAACACAAAAAAGAATGATGCACATAACATAGCAGTCGAACCTGTAGGCCGAAGAGATACCAGCAGGAACCAACAACATGGCTTGCCAAAACAAAGGTAAGAAGATTGATCACAAAATTGGACCAGGCTGATTCGAAGATGAAGCCAGTAGGAGAGGGACCGGCAACTAAAGGTAAGAATCTGTACAGCCTCGGAATATACTGTACGAGAATCGCGGCTCGAAGAAGATTTTTCGCATAATTTGCATCAGATGCTCCAATGGAGCCAGGTAAAACCAATAATACGACAATCTATAAGGTGTAAAAAAAGACAGATAAGCCTAGTGTTAATAGTTATTGTTGTATCGTAAAATTGGAGAACATTATTCGTGTATTAATCGAATGGGAGAGAGTACATATTTACAGACAAACCAATCTATGCTAAATAAGGTAATTAGGAAGCCTAATATAAAACTACCATATATATGTTATAACACTCTCCCTCAAGCTGGAGCATAAACATTAATTATGTCAAGCTTGATAATAATCAATCCTAATCCAATTAAGAATCAATCCTAACCGTAACAGATCTTCGATCTTTCATATATCCAATGAAGACGGATCTAACCTAATCGTAACAGATCTTCGATCTTCATATATCCAATGAAGATAGATCTAACTTAACAGTAATAGATCTTCGATCTTTGGGTATCCAATGAAGACAGATCTAACTTCCCTGTAAATCAGAGAAACCCAAATATGTCCTAATATTCCATAAATCTCACATCGTCACACGATGCAGATCAAAATTGAGAAAATACCGAGAACCCGCTTTCGAATTAACAGGATAGGGACCCCAAACATCGGAATGAACCAACTCAAAGGGAGCATCAACTCGTTTATTGCTATAAACACACTGGGATAGAGGACTACTTACCTGTGGCAGGGGCAGTACAACGAATAAATCAATAACACAGAATCCACGGAGATAATTATGGGCAATCATTTTAGGATCATCAACTAAATCTCCAGATCCCGCGACTCTTGATTCAGGAGCAACATAAGCTAGCCTGAACTGCAAAATAAAATTTGATTTTCATAAAACTAAAGAAGCATTATAACTAAAGTATTTGCATTCCATACAGGTTAAGGAAACAAAGCATTAAACAAGGAAGAAGAAAATGATACAGTGGAGAGCAAAGGGAGTGCATGTACCTGAAGGAGGATATGGAGCAAGTAAACGAAGTCAGTCATGCTCCTCAAGACAATCAATGCTGTTGTCATCGGCCAATTTAGTACTATGCACTTATAATCCTGGGTAAAGATAGGTATATAAAGTTAAACCATAAATGTAAACAAAGACTAGCACAAAAGAAAAAAGTGTTGCTATCAATTTTAAGGAACAGTAGCATCTGGATGGTTTTAATGATGAGAAGACGAGATTGAAACAAGAAAAAAAAGAGACCAACTTGCTTTAGAAAGCTTACCTGCTGCACGTATAACAGGAAAAAGAACATCGGGTCCAAAAAAACTGCAAATGAGCAAGCAAGGACAAAGAACTGGTTCCACCGCTGCACAAGTTGTGCATGGGGATTCATAACTCCAGGAATATAAGGAAACAGACAGGACCACATCTTCTTTGCCCAACCTTTTGCATTTCCATGTAGCATATTCTGCAACTGCAAAAAGGAAGAAGGATATTCAAAATTTACGACTGAACTGGATATGTATTACAGTATTAGTGTGTGCTATCATACTAACGAAAAAAAGCAGCTTTAGTTTCAAGAAATGAGATTACCTTAGATGCAAGCACAGCTATGCATCTATGATCTACCCCTAGAAACAAGCAATGGATTTTTCACATTGTGATGGCTTTCGGGAATTTGAGCAAGAAATGTTAGTACCTTTGCATCAAATATCTCTGATGTTCTTGAAGGCTTCTGACGCCCCTTAACATTGTAATACATCGGGCAAGTTGTGCAGTACGGATCATTGCACATCCCAAGCTGCCCTGACCTATAAAGATGCTCATTTCTACCCATATAATCATCCACTGGCCTATCAATATCTTCAATCCGATCTAGTTTGGGCTCAGTAGCTTTTTGCCGTAATGCACCTTTAGGAGGCTGAAATACAAACTCCCGGTTGCGGTTTGCATATAAAGGACCACTCATCTGTGTATTAGGAGCTCGTCTTGTACTTGTCAAAGGACCAGTGAAACCCACAAGATTGTGCTCGTATTCGGAGGAATCCATAGAGATTGAAGGGTTGGACATTGATGCACTTCTTGTTCTGGTCGACAGGCCTCTACTTCCAGAGTCACCCCCACCATCTGACTGCAAGTATGCAGATGGTAGCATAGGTATCTCATCTCTTTCAGATGAATACATTTTTCAAATATACCTAGAAGGAAGGGTTGAATAATTTATTTAGGATGTTGAAAACTAGAAAACAACTACAAGAATTGACATCAAGCATCACAATTTCCTTTTATAATTATAAATAACTGTATGATTCATTCCACTTTTTTTCCTGCATCTATTCCTTTCCCATAATTAACTGCAGTCGACCTCTATATTAAAGCTAGGGAACATTCTTGAGATAGAGAGAAATTCTAGCTAACATGAAACATTACAAGTGACCTATTACTATTTCTGCTCTTGTATCAAAATATCTGCATATTGCACAATTTACTTTACCATTAGCAATCAGAAATGTAATCTCTACTAGAAAAGTAAAGACATGAAAAAAGAAGACACACAAACATAACTTTGCTTCTTTTTTTCACATAACAGAGGCTAAGTTGACCAAATTGACAAAATAGGATCTGCCAAGAATCATGAACCCAACCATGTGTTGGCCCATAAATTGAAAAGGGGAAAATCATGAAACACAATTGCGTACCTGCTGCAGTATTAGTAAGTTGAGCAACGATATAATCAAAGCTCAAAATTCATCCCCACCATATAAAATACCAAACTTTGAATACTCACGGATAGAAACAAGCAGAGTCATGGAAAATCAAAGAGGAGATCTTTAAGAAAGAAAGTAAAATGAAATTTCACAGAAGTAGTGAAGCCAAGACTTGAGAGCAGAGAGTGCAGGGGCTTTGATTTTCTATTCTGGTCAAGAAGTTCTGTGTGTGTGTTAAAGAAATTACTAAAAGATAGACCGAAAGGCGCTGACTTGGAAAGGGATTGATACCAAAGGAAGACGAAAGAGACTTTCCAGCCTGCAGTTGGCCAAGTCGTAGGGACAAATGAAAAAGCACATACAGAGGTGCCCCGCGCGTGTGTTGGTAAAGAAATGAGCCCATTTCTGGCAATTCTTTGTTTGCATAGATGGTGGCAGCATACACAAGGATTTCCGCGCGTATTCTGCTATGTCTGCTTCTTTGACGACCCTCTCTTCCCTTAAATTCCTGTTCAACTGTATTAAATTTGAACTATAACTAATCTCAACGTGGAAATAGAAAAAATCTCATCTTTGATTGTGGGCCATATAAATCTATCCCTGTTAAAGTTACTAACTATTTTTAAAAGATTCAGATCAAGAAAGTTGCAACTCTCACCGGGAAAAACTTAGTTGGATGATTTCAATTCATATCATTCAATTTTTAACACTCATGCAAATCATGACACCGATACCACTATAAATTAACTAAAACCGACTAGTGCAAATTTTGCCTTTTGTTTACTGTGTAACTAAGATAAATAAATACAATAATAAGTAGGAACGAGTGGTAATTGTCAATATAATTTGGAACTCAGATTACTTTTAAATTATTTGATTGAGACGTGAGAATCATATGAAATATAGACACGATAGGAGTCCTGCCCAAGCCCATGGATGAAACGGACCCACCCGACCCGTTTAAAGTTTATTACATTATATAAATGTACTATGTGAACTGACGTTACACAAAATTGGCATGCAGCTGATAAGATTTTAATGCTACTCTGTTGGCATTATAATGTCAACTAATACACTGTTTTGAACACGTTTTTGTTTTATTTTATTTGTAATTTACAAAAGAAAGTAGAATTTGTTGGGGGTAAGATTTTTTAATGTGTATGTGATTGGTTGGCATGCAAATGCAAGTTAATTTGATGTGTATTAATGTAGATTTGTAGTGATCCAATTTTGATACAGCTAGCTTGCAGTATATTATTATATTATTATTATTATTATTATTATTATTATTATTATTATAGTGAGTGGGTCACCACATCATAGTACCAAGCTATATATATATATATTATTTTCTTCCTATAAAAATTATAATAATACCACCTTTATAAATTAATACTCGATAAATTAATAACCTTTTTAAAATAATAAAATCTTTCGGTCCCGACTTGGGCCTTTGTAAAAAATCATCAATTTCGATAAGATAATAAAATAATAAGTTTTCGGAAAATCCCTTTATAAATATTAGGTCTCATCAAAACTCTAAATTAATAATTCATAAATATTACAAAAATTATAAATATTATGGTAATTTGCTAAAATATGAATCAATTGTTACTTGATTTTTCTTAAAATTTAAATCTAATTGGATTTCATCCCTAACTTTTTTAATGGCTACCAAGAGTTCCGGTGTCGAGTTCTCTAGCTGCAATAAAAAATTGTGAAGAGTTGTTGTCGCGCTCAAAGCCTCCTTTCTCGTGACTGGTTCTAGCGGTACTGAGTCATCTTCAGCCTCGTCATTAGTTGGATCTTCAATAATATCAGCAACAATTTCCTCTAAATGTTAAAGTAGATACACAATGAATTGGTTGTTGATACATGAATATAATTAATTGAAACATAATAAATTCATTTATTTTCAATACATGTACCAAATTTGCTGAATTTAAAAAGTCTCTCTTTTAATTAATAAATTATTAATTTATCGATATATTAATATCTCTCTAAATTAATAAAATTCCATAGTCCCAAGAATATTAATTTATAGAGATTTTACTATACATAAGGGTGTTCAATTACAATAGTATAATAGCTCATGATTATCCAAGATTAATTTAGCCCGTGATTAGTCGAGATTATTTTTATTATAGTGATAGTCCATCCAACTGAAAACTTCCGTAATATTTTAAATTATTTATCAAGTACGAATTTGGTCTTAACTCATGCATGTAGCCGTTATCTCGTGGGGTAGCGACTAGATCACTGGGTATATATATAATTAAGGACTTTCTATTCGAGTCCTAGTCTTAATAAATTGACTTTTTATCAGTACAGTATGGGAGGAAATTATAAATCTTATTTAATTTGGAAATAAATAAAACTAATTATATATTTTGGGGTGTAAATTGAATGATGGGATGAATGCAAGAAGAGATAGCATGGATATATTTTCAAAGGACAGGACAGGGTGTAACATTCCATCAAATTATAAATGCAATGCAAGTCTGTTTTACATCCTTTTCTTGTACCTACTATTTATATATAAGCAACCCATACTCAAATCCATCACTTCTTTTCTTTGTCTTAGTAACGTGGAATGAATTAGTGAGGTGAGCTAGGCAGTTAATTTACAGTTGAATATTCAATCCTAAGAAAACCACATATGTAAACGAGTTTCAAATCTTGTTGGCTTCCAAATTAAGAATAATCTTGTGGTTAGTTGAGAAGCAAACGTTACTTACTCTGAAATTTATTTTCAACTTTAATTATTCTGGTGAATACAACGTCGAATTAAAATCTTTCAATGTGTACATATATTTGATTGTTATTTTATTAACATGTCACAATTTTAACGTACATACATACATATATATTGATACGCATGGCTGGTTGATCGATTATTAAGTTTAAATATAGTATATATGAATATAGAGAGGAAATAAATTAAATAAAAGGGGAATCGAAGGTGGTAGGCCAACAGTCAAAAACAAGGTCTTAGGTAGATTTTGGAAGTTGAGAAATAATATTGCAAGTTTAGTTTCGCTCGACATTTCCACAGTTAAGTTTACATTGATTAATATACTTACTTAATTAATTAATATAGTAGAAATTTTATTCGCTTACGGTCGGGATATTTTTTTTATCTGCTAAAATTATCTAAAGTTCCAAAAAAATATATATGAAATAATTATATTTTCTCGAAAAATAAAATTATATATATAGGTGTGGTTAATTTCGAGAATTAGTTTATAATGGTTTATTTTTTATATAGTACAAATTAAAGTTTGGCATATACTCTACGGCTCGTAAAGAATACTGCAACTAGTTTAATTAAATTAAAGCATCCTCATATAGCTAGGTGTGATTAATATCGAGAATTACTTATTTAGTAGTAATAATTAGTCCGGTTATGACGTCAGAAGTTGGACGTGAAAAAAGTGAAATTGTCCACCACAGCTGAAAAATTCAAAATATATTAGTATTAAAATAAGATGATTAATTATGCATGCATGGTTTGATCGATCTAAATGGGGGTTACTACGTTTAATTAGCAGTTAGTTCCGAATTAGGTTAGAAATATTAAGACATATATGCAATTAAATAAATTAAATACTGGTATACTACTATCATTAACACGTGGACATGTTAATTAAGCCTCTCTAATGATGATTAATGGGGCGACTAAGTGCATAGTATAGTATAGATGTTGAATGAGTTGAGAATTAAGTAGTAACCTTTTGATGTACTACGTACTTCAACTGATGAGGTCGGTAATTTAGGTTGGAATTTTGTTGCATTTAATTATATATCTACGTACCACAAACAATATGTACATGAGCTAGCTAGCTAGCTATATAAAATTATAGTTGGATGATATAAATATATACAAATATATATGTGTGTGTAAATAAAAAGTAAAAAGTGTAAGCTAGCTAAGTAGTAGTTAGTTAGCCTATATGTTGCATCAATGGGTGGTGCTGGTCTGTCCAAATCCTCCTACTTCCTAACGGAAATTAAAACACTTGTTTATCTTATTCTTTTTTCTTTAATTCCTTCCTCATATTCATTTATTTTATATATACACACACACTTCATCTTCTACGATCTCCATCTTATTCACAATTAACTTCCTCTCTCTCTGTATATAACTATATATACATTCTTCAAGGTACTGTTTGGAGAAATGAATAGGGTTTGTTGTTGAGCTAGCAGAATTGATTGAAGTTGTAATTAGATAGAGAAGATGATATGCAGTAGAGGGCATTGGAGGCCAGCAGAGGATGAAAAGCTAAGAGAATTAGTTGAAAGATTTGGACCTCACAACTGGAATGCTATCGCTCAACATCTTCCTTCTAGATCAGGTCTCTCTCTCTCTCTCTCTCAAATCATATTAATTATAACCAAAATTATATCTACATATTCTCGATATATATGTTTATTTATAAACGAAGAAAACATATCGATTTCTGTCAGATATATATAGTTCATAATGTCCCCTTTCCCATGCATGCATATTTTTGAAAATAAAAAAGAATTAAGTTTTTAAAACACTTAATATGCTAATGGAGTATATTATATATATAGGCAAGAGTTGCAGATTGAGATGGTTCAATCAACTAGACCCAAGAATCAACCGCGGCCCCTTCACGGAGGAGGAGGAGGAGCTGCTCCTCCGCTGCCACCGCATTCACGGTAATCGATGGGCTATCATCGCTCGACATTTTTCGGGCCGCACCGACAACGCCGTCAAAAACCACTGGCACGTTATCATGGCCAGGAAGTGCAGACAAAGATCTAAATTGATCTGCAATAACTTCACTACTAATTATAATACAGCTGCATCCTTGTCCAAACTTGATAATACTGCCACATCTGCAGCTTTCCTACCAACTAACACCATGAGGTTTAACCCCCTTGTAATAGACCATGATCATATTAATTATGATCATCAACTCCTTCAATCTCATCATAAACTAGTACTGCTCAATCGCCGGCCTCAATTAGATCACAATCAAGGTAATTTAATAAATTCAAAATCAAGATTTGATTAATCTTTTCATTCTGACAAAAATTAATGTCTTTTGGAAACTAAAGATTGATTGATATATATTTAATTTGAAATTTGATATGCGCGATGCAGAAAGAAGTGGGAAGAAATCAAGGGTGGAGTTCTACGACTTTCTCCAAGTGAAACCAGATTCAAATACAAGTGAAGTGATTGATGATGATGATGATGCAATTATATCTAATAATGAAGATGGAGAAGTGGAGCAAGAAGGTGTTAATCATCATTATAATAAGCAAATAATTATGAACAAAAGTCCTTCACCAATGTCGTCTCTACCCTTTATAGATTTCTTATCAGTACACTCAGCTAATTAATCAATGGTTAACTAGCACAACCCTTTATACATATATAGCAAATGAAACTTAAGATTGTTGTGGAATTTGGTGAAGAAGTAGAATCTGTGTGTACGTAATTGAACAATGTGGGAGTGGCAAATGGCAATCCAATTGAACAAATCCAGTAAACAATAATATGGATTCCATCATCAATCAGCTTCGGTTCTTGAAAATACAACTTTTACAAGTCAACCAAAACTGGATATGCGGCCATTTTCAGAAGTTGTTAGAAAGAACTCAGACAACCTAGAAAGAAAGAAAGCAAAAATTCATCACGTACACAATACATCATGTACAAGAGTGAAGCCTGCCATAAACGAATACCCAGAAAATGAAAACCTACGAATACAAACTCAGTCCCCATGGAACTAGCTAGCTAAAACCAGCTTCACCATAAGTAGAGGAAGTTTCTTTCCTTCTCTCTCTCTCCTTCTCTTTCTTAGAATGAACCAGACCCCATCCAGTTATGACGCCACTTGGATATCACAACCTAATCGAGCCCAAATCGGAGTCCCATGGCACTGTTGGTATACGAGCTCGTGTATAAGCCACCAGAAAAACATCAGAATCAATATTGGTTCTTCAAGAAACTGTGTAATCCATCAAGATGATATTGGTTCATAAGGATATTGTAACCAAGGATCTTTTAAGGCCTCGGCTGCAGAAGGCCGCTTCGTTGGGTTGCCTTCTAGCAGATGAGAAACAAAGTCAACGAAGCCTTGGTCTCCCATCGCCAACCGGTGTCTCAAAGATGACTTCTTGGGTATTAGATACTCCAGCCTGCTTGTCTCCTGAGCAAGATAAAAGATATTATATGTAAAATGGGGGGGGGGGGGGGCTAGAAAATGCTGGTGTATGTGTAAATCATCCGAAAAAACAGTCACTTCGAGCCGCCTATCAAAGTTGAGGGAACAGCTTCATGTATTTCTTGAGAACCCGTCGCTCAAATCAAAAAATATGAGGAATATAGAAAAACTTATACCTGGTTCCTTTCATAAAGCATGTGATTTTTGGTGAAATATTTGTACGTTTCTTTCCCTTTAGCAAGCATCCCTTGCTCAATTGGGCCCATGATTCCAATTACTCGAGCAAGTAAAGTGGCAGGAGAATCATTTTGAAAGAGCACCTGCGTCGGGAAAATTTTCAAAAGGGCAATGATATAGAGGCAGAAACTTAAACGGATATAGGCATTGCTTTCAATACTTAAAACAAATACAAAGAGCCATATAATTGGGGAGGGGGGGATTAGAAGAAACTTACATTGCCTGTGCAAAGTTCAGCCAAGATGCAACCGAGCGACCATATATCAATCTTTTTGTCATATGGGAGTCCCAAAATAACCTCGGGGGCACGGTATGACCTAGACTGAACATAAGAACAAAGATGGTCTGTTTCAAAGCAACTACTCCCTAGATCAATGACCTTCACCTCACACCTACTGTAACTTTTCACCAATATATTCTCGGGCTTCAGATCACAATGTATGAGGCCAAGACTATGCAAAAATTGAAGTGCTTCCAACACCTGAATAGTGATAGACTGGCAAAACGAAAGAGAAATTCAGAAGTGAATGTTGAGGTAATAATTTATAAAAAACATAGACATTTGAGACACTAACCTGAAGCCTCGGCATCGTAAAGTAGACTTCTCCACCAGATTCTCTATTATATTTTTGGAACTCATACAAGTTTGCTTTGAGTAATTCACAAACAATCAACAAATGCTCCTGTAAATGAGAAAAGGGCCAATATCAGCAGATTGACAAACCAAGGCGTATGCAATAGTCAGGCGTACAGTCGTGCAAAATAAGAACCATAAATTGCGATTGTAGGGATCTGTGCTTGAGATATACAAATCAGAGGTTTGTTTTGACATGAAGAAGATACGTGTCTTGTAGAGTTGAAGATAACCACCGTCTGATTGGTGCTATTAGAAGGACTGTATCTAAAATGAAAGCTCATTTTGTTATACAAACTTGAGCTGAATTGGAGAAAGATCAATTTTGTTTCAAGACCTAAGTTTCCCCTTATCAACATGGCGTAATTGGAAAAACACATTACGGGCATACTGTGAAAGAGAAAGGATCAATTTTTCACAACGTTTAAGGGCAAAAAGTCGTTTAAATGAGGACTGAATCTAACAGATTTTTCATCCACTCATCCAGCGATTTTTAGTGAAGTATGGTGCAAAGGCACATTTCTAAATTAATCAGAATGAATTCATATCCTAGGGAAGTACACATTACTTATTCCTATATGCCGAAGTGACCGTTGAAACCCTCACTTACTCGATAATAGAAGTAATCGTACAACCGGAGAAGATGATACTTGTCTCCAGGATCATGTTTGTTCACATACTTGAGCAGCTTTATTTCATCAAGGCTCTGATCAAAGAAATCTTTATTGTTCTTTATTATCTTTACACAAACATCCATGCCAGAGTGCAGATCGTGGGCCTGAACCGCTTTGCTGAATGCAGCTGAGCCAAGATACTCAGTCACATGATAACGACCAGCAATGACTGAATTAAGAGCAACATGGAAATTTTTGTCCTCCTCAAAGCCAGTCCTGAATGATAAATATTAGTGAAATTACGGAAACACGTCTCGAAGTTGGAAGTGGCAAAGCTAAAGAAGTTTAGCAATGTGAAAAGATGTCAATAGAACAGTTTTTGACTAATCGGATGTGGACAAGCCAACTGAATTCAGAAAATTATTTCAGAACACCACACAAAATTTGATGAGCAAGAGCCTATGTGAATTTTACCAAGGAGTTAATTTGATACTTCATTCAAATTACAATCGTGCCAAAAAAAAAAGTGCTTATGACACATTATCAGAAGCTTTACAGATGAAAGTGAACAAAAGCTACCTTTGTAGGAAGAGGTATACCTAGAGATACACTACATCTTAGATATTGTAGTTCATCCACTAACCTTAGCATTAAAAAGATAGGACCTCAATGCCAAAACCCAAATAGTTAGAAGTGAAACCAGAATGTAGCTAGCCAACAGGATAGTGTTAAGGTTTGTGCCATGAGAATTACCTTCAGATAAAAGTTCAATGAGAAGATTTGGCAATTAAATTCAGGTTAGCCAATATCTACATAATATATTATAGACTACCATTCATGATTGCAGTTTCCTTGATAAGCATAAAGCATAATCCTAAACAAAAAGGATCCATCACAGCATTATGAGATCAATTATTTAAGAAACACATGCCTGTTTTTCCTGTGGACAATCTTCAAGTTAAAGGTTTCAAATTCATCCTCTTGGGCTTTGATCTGTTTCACTTGCTCTTGAACAGCAGCAGCTTCCTCGTCTTCTATTGATGCCCCAGGATTTTCTCCTCTCTCAGCTGCTGCTTTTAGATCCACTTCTTCCTTTGCACAGTCCCTCTCAATATAGCCATAATTTGAAAGAGATAACGGACTGGAAATTGCCGATTCCCCATCATTGGCATATTTTTCATCCCTTGAACTATCTATTGGTGATGGCTCGTTGCTTTTGCGCCTCCATGATGCAATCATGTCATCATTAGCCAGCACAAGATCACAAGCTCCATCACTGACGATAGTGTTGGCCTTGTTTGACCACAAAGACTTGTTTGGGCTAGTTTCCACCACATGCCTATCTCTTGGAGGAGGATATAAGAAACCCCCATCCTTGTAATTCTTATTCACACCTCTATCGTGATTCATCATAAAATTATCAGAGCCATATCTCTTTAGTCTACTTTTGTTGTACTTGGATCCTTCACAACTATTATTATCTAACTCATGTTGTGAGTAGCCTGCAGCACTGGCACTAGCTTCATCATACTCTAAGTCCTCTTGACTACTACCACCAATCAAACTTTCCCTTACCTCACTCCCCATATCAGCAGCATCACTGTTGATCCCAACACCTATAGATCTAACTGAACCATGTGGATCCTCATCCATGCAAATATCATCAGGAAGCGGTCTTCCACGTTCCCTCATCACCTTTCTGTTTCCTAACATAATGAGGTCATTGGGCTTTGAGACAAAGCCCTGCCAGACAGGCTCTCCACACATCAAATTCAGCTCTTTCTCATCGATCAACTGTCCATCATATCGACTAGTTTCCTTATTTGGATCTAACCTGTACATTTCTGAACCAGATATGCCTGCAGGATTCACTGAAGATAGAACTGATTCAACATTTTTTGATTGAAAATACTGTTCCCTGGGAAGGTAAGAATCCTCCTCGGCAAATGACTGTTCATCTTCATCATCTTTGTTCTGTTCCCTTTCTAAGGGGTCTTGGACACTCCCATGCCCAGTCCCCTTTTCATTGTCACTAGGGTAGTCGACTTCATGCGCCAGAAACCAGGTTTCATCTTCGATAGGCTGTCTCATATAGCCAACATCATCGTCATCTTCATATTCATCAGAGTCCCAGTACTCATTAGGGAAATCGATGGATTCACTCAATCCATCACCTACAGTTGTAAAACCAGAAACAAGATCAGAAGTACCCTCAGCAATACCCTGACTCACAGAAAGCCAACTGCCGCCTTTTTCCTATTCATCATTAGATTCATTACCATAAAAAATAATAATTTATTGACAATGTGAGAGCAAGACAAGGAAAAAACAACAAATGAAAGCCATAAGCCACTCATCAGCTTTTACACATGAGTTCAGCGGCCATCTTGAACAGAACAGTAAAATAGCCCTCAACGTGATCCATGATTTATAATGATGGGGTGGGGAGTGGGGGTGAAGGGTTTAGTTTTTACAATAATAAGACAAAAGGAAATTAATCAAGTACTAGTTTTAAATTTTATTGTTTTGCTGTCAATTGATCTCCCAGACTTTGCATTTTTGGCCTATTATTTGCTCTAGAATCTAGACAACATTTAAAATAACATACAACAGTGAAAATAAAGTACTTCATGAATGTGAACCAGCATGCTTTGTTCATTTTTGTTGGAAGATATCTTCAATAGAATCAGTATCCTGAAAACTTCTAGTTCTACAACTTTAGGGTGAGTTTGGTATGGTAGATGAGATGAGTAAGGATAAAAAAAAAATAATGCTTCAACAGTAAAAAGTGTCATCTTGGTTACTATTTAAGTTGGATAAATTACAAGACCTCTTTGGTGGGATTATTAATGTGTCTAGAATAGTGAATTAGTAACGGGCCTTACATTTTATCTCGGGCCGGAGAGATGAATGCAAAATCCTATCAATCAATAGATGAAGCATGATTATTTATCTTATCTTGCTTCATCTACTCTACCAAACTCATCATAAGGTAAAATTGGAGGATTTTCATTTTATCTGTGAATATATGAGTGGGCCATTCTGTAAGCTTTACCAACTGAATAGAATGAGATTTAATTTTTCAATTACACAGGCACCACACGCATCTCATTTCTGTATGCCTATATTATGTTCCACCTTTTTATTTACATTAGAAGATGAGCTGGGGACATGTTATAAAGATTAGAGGATCACAAAACCTGAATTATTGATCTCTCGCCCAATAGGTACATCCAGAAACGACCCCATGAGATATGTATTGTCAGCACCCAAAATCTTTGGACCAAGACCATCACGTTCGTACTTCTCCTCCCAGTGAATATTGAATGATTTGTCTAGGGACTTCAGCCTAACAGGTGGCAGACTTGGCAATTCTTCCTTTTGATTCTCCAGTGCAAGAGTACAATCTAAATCACCAAAATCCTTTCGCTCACCTCCATATGCCTTCTGCAAGTATAGAGCTCTTCCCAGCTCATCCACTTGTTCTTTTACTGATACCCTGATATCATTGAGATCTCTTTTCTTTTTCCCCACTGTTTTATCAGCAGTGGAAGACGCACTGACATTACTGGTTGAAGTTTCTTCCCCAGAGAAGGTAAAGACAGTTTTCAATGAGCCGTCTTTCCAGAGATCTAAAGGCGGACGTAAAGATGCATTGCTTATGGAGCAGAAGTTATCAGCAAGATCATCTTTAGAGGGCACACCACTTATCTTTCTACGTACATCAACTTCCTTAAGTTCAGTCTTCTCATTCTTCGGTTGTGAAACAGTCTCAGTAGTACCAACTGGCCAAGACATTCTCCTTTCACTAGGAAAACTAACATCTTTCCCGGATTTTGAATTAGCCTGACCACAATCAAGGGACTTATCACTGGAAACCAAAGCCTTACTGGAAAACTCAAAACCCAAAAAGTCATCTTGATGAGCACTGCCGCCATCATTCTTATGAGAAGTAACAGGGCCATTGCTCATACAGGGTTTCCATGAATACAAGTCAAGAACTGTATCATCTGAATTCTTGGATAAGGCGAAGCTTTTATCACTTGTTCCAACACTCGCGTTAACCATGCTCTGTTCTCCAACAGTACCACAGCTTTTCCACTTGCGCTCCAACATGTAGCTCCCAACTTCACACTCTACCTCTTTCACAATAACCTCCTTAGAAGCCTTGTCACTGCTCCTCATTTGTTGATCTTCTTCCAATAATTTTCCCCCATTTACTTCTTGGCTCGACGCACCATATGGCTCCTTATCATCAAGTTTAAGCTTATCAAGAACTCCGTTCAGGTCAGGTCTGGTACCCAATTCACCTCTCAAAGCAGCCTCTGCATTTGTGAAGTTGTTCCTTCTCAGGAACTCCATAATATCGTCTACTGGAGTAGTTGAATCAGCCATTTACGTATGATAAGCTTCTAAGTAACCAAATACTAAAAGAAGCACGGAAGTAAACCTAACAAACAACAACAAGCAAGATAGACGTTACTTTTACATCACATTTCAGCTATGCAGAAACTCTACAAACGAAGACAATATCTGTTCATTCCTTGAATCTCAAAATCCCCAAAACCGAAAACAACAAAAAAAAAGGAAAAGGCATTCAATTCATCATTGAATGTGGAGCTAACAAAAGGTCTACAAATGGCATTTACAAGAATTCTTCACAACATAAAAGGAAACATTCTGCATCTTCACATATAAACCCCCACGAAATTTATCAAAGATCTGCGCTTTATGCGAAACCCTAAAAAGCAACAACACTTTGAAGGAAGACACAAATGGGCCCAAATCTTCGGGAAAGCGAATCCCATTTACAAAATGGAATACCAGAATCATTGGATAGAGCTAGAATGAGTGGAAGAGGGAAGCTTACAGATCGAAGAAAATGGTGATTGAGGAGCCAAACACGGAGCTACCGAACCCATCATTCAAACTTAGAAATGTGAAACAGCATCAAACACTTTTTACTTGTGGTGTTTGTAATAATTATATAAAAATTTTGTTAGGTTCTGGCATTGTTTGTGGCTTCTTCCTCCAAAAATGTTCATATATGGTAAAAATTGATATTATATATATGTATATGTTGCCTGCAATTTCAGGTATTTAGGCTTGTCACTACATACATCAATTTAAATCAAAATTAGCAAGATCACTATAAAAAATCTTTTTTACTAATTTCTCAAACTGTGTAATTTATTTTATATAAACTTAAGCCTGTGATATTGATAGATCACAAATTCCAGATATAGAAAATCTAATGTTAAAATTTAAAAAAATGAGGAATTTCTGATGAGGGAAAGGATATACTTATTAATTAAGGTTGATCAATTTCTGGAAATTAGAAGGGTATGTTTGTCAATCCATGGGTTTAGTTTTATCCCTTCTCGCTTTCAATTTCATTTATTTTTAAATACTCCTTTTGAGATTGACTTTTTAATAAAACAGTGTAAGAATTTAACATATATTAAATATAGTTGAATGAAATGAATGTAATAGAAAAGAAAGAAAGTGATTACCTAAAATGTGAAATAGAGAGATGAGTATATATATGAAGGTGAAGATGAAGCAGTATAGTAATAGTAATAGTAAAAGTAGCAGTAGAAAAGAGACTTAGCCAGGACTGGATATGGAGTATGGCTGCTTAATTGCATATATAGATGGCAGCTGCAGCCACACTCCATATCCATACCTGGATAAGTCTTTCCACCGTTGCATGCTTCAATTCCTTCACATCCACTCATGCTTAATACTTATCAAACATCATGTGCAGGTGCAGCTAAACTAACAATGAATGATCAGAATGAAGCAGGATTGGTATTCCATATATAACAACATATTCACAAGCACTAGCACAGAATTTGTCGTTTAATTCATGCCAATATTATCAACGACTAATTAATATATTAATATATCACAATTAATGCTAACTACCTTTATATAACTAACTAATTAGTCGTCAACAGCTGATACTAATACAATCAGCCCAAACCAAACTAAACTCTAGTCATCGTATTTACTTAATTAATCTCCATTCATTGAGCTTCCACTTCCATGTATTATCAAATATTGCAACTTCATTCAAAACAAGTCAGAACAAAATATATAAGTGAAATCGATCATATTCTATATTCAAAAATTAATTAATATACGTATTTTAAATGTGTGCTCCATTTGTTTGTTTTATTGCCTGTGTTATTACTCTCTTTTTTTTCAATTTATTTATTATTTCGAGGAGGCACCAATTCATAAGGAGTTAAGGACGTTTTTTTTTTCTTCTAAAAAATCTAACAAATTTTTATTCTCCCAAATCAATTGGTGTTGTATTGAATTGAGTTCACAATAAAATTATAAAAAGTGTATGAAAACTTAGTACGATTTTATATTTTTGTCGTTGAGGTCGAAACTAATTAAATAGGTGATTATTTATCTACACTTAATATATAAAATATATATGTTTAATAAAAAAAACGAATACTTCCATTTATCAATATATTAATATTAACATATCATGATCAGTACTTGAAGATTTTTTGATTAAACAAATGAATGTGGCTTACGCATGTGATGTGCTAACCAAGGTGTCTTCGCATATAAAATTATTAATATTCAACATACAAAATTAATGAAGTCGAATAATGGCCTAATAAAAACAATTCATTAGTTGCTTGCATGCATCTTTCTCTCTGTGTGTCGCTGTTTTCAATAATTGATTTAACCTGAACTTTCATAAAAATAATGATATACAAAAAATAAGAATGAATCTAGACCTTTTATCTATATTTAATTAATAGTTAAAATTAAATAAATTTAAATAAATATTTTTCTTTATTTTAAAAATATAAAAATTAATTTTTAAATAATTATTTTGCAGATGAGATCAAGACCATTGACTTGTTAAAATGAATGGTTCAAATCTTTTCTCATTTTCAGAAAGGAAGGCACTTTCACATATATGATTTAATAAAATGTCTCAAATCACAAAGGCATGTCATAAGGTGGGTGGTAGAACTTCAAAATATTCACCCAATTAAATATATAATAAAATAATTACTTGAGAAGTATAGCTATAGTAATGGAGGGTTATTTAATCTGAGTGATTTGAAAAGTAGTTTATTACCTAATCATCAAACTCAATATACTTAACTTTCCACACGTGACTTACTTAGGTTACTGCATGTATTAATCAATCAATTAGTTCCATTACATAACTGCCGACGACAGATTACCCTGAACCAATGGCTAAATAATATTAAATTAAGAAATTAATTACTCCTATTAATTTAACACATACAAAAAATGACGTCTTCAATAATAGAATATGTACTAAAGTCAATAAAAAGGACAACAGAGCGAGGCGTCTAACTTGAAAACAAAAACACTGCTTAATTGACATACGCACTAAACTAAATTAAAGCATGCATTTTACAACATTAATTAATTAATTAATATTATTTTATATGCCGGCTCTTCATGGTTGTGATCAAGACAGTCAATAAAAACATAACTTCAAATAATTATAACCATGCATTTATAATGGAACTGAATTTACCTACAAAAACCAATTCTATGTTAAAAAATATTATGATTAATCGTGTATATTGACAACTTCACACCTGAATTTCGGTGTATAAATATTTTTTAATATGTTAAGTGCAGTATATTATTTTTTCGTGATTGCAAAATTTATATTCGATCACCCGACTGATAGTAGATAAATGAACGAAAAATATACGACACATCATTTTCTTAGAATTATCTATGTGAGCATTAGCATCACCAGCAATTTATGAACTATATTTATATAGTACATGTAAATAGATTAGTCAAGACACTTATAATATGATTCATACAATTATATTAGAATATGTTTCTTTTTTAACTTGCGACTATATAATTTTTATGATTAGCATTGATTTTGGGCTCATTTCTGAACCAGTTGTTTTTAATCGTCCTCTTCTGGCCCATTAGATTTTAGCCCAATAACGACAATTATAATTGATTTCTACACCCACGAATGGCCATTGAGAATCAAATTCTTGATATAGACATTTTGGTTAAAGCTCATTAATTTATAATGAATAGGAACTTACAACACATAGACAATTAGATATAGTGTCCCCTTCCTTGCCCTAAAAATGCTCAACACCATTTCCTTGTTCTCCTCCACATAATATCCACCCTCAACATTTAAGTCAATAATGCTTAATGTGTTGGGCCTTTCAAAATCCTTTTTAATTCATTCTTTAATTTCCCTCAAACTTGAGCCATACACTGCTCTCTCCCACCCACATAAATATAATATATTATGAGCCATGCGAGTTTTAATAAAATACTTACTATATTTGATTAGATAAATTATCCTATACATTTTATGGTATAAGAAAAGTAAATATTAAACAAGTCATTTTATAGATATAGTGTGTTTGGATGATACATATATCACATTTTTGTATAATAAAAAATGCAAAAAATTAAAGTGAATGGGATCTTAAAATAAAAATGACAAAAATATCATATATATATTTATTAAAGACAGAGAGATATTACCATATTGGGCTGCAAAATATTATTCATCAGGGGGAGGGGGACCATTCTGAATAGATGGCCCAATATTAAATATTTTGTCTTGTAATACACCATTCAATTTTTATAGGGTGGGCCCACCAATTTAAAAGAGACTAAATATATTGGAAATAAAAAGTTTATAGTACAAGAGAATAATGCTTGTATTCGTTAAAGGAAAATTATTAGTCACCTTGTAAATATCATGTAATGTGACATCACTAAATGAGTTATTACAATTTTTTTATATTAATTTATATTAAATAGTACTACCTTCGTCCCCCAAAGATGTTTTCATTTGACCCGACACAAGTTTTAATAAATTGTTTGACTTAGTAAATAGTGTGTAAAGTGCATTGAGTGTTGTGTAGTTAGTAGAGAATGTGGTCACTTTATTAGTCACTTTATTGATGATATGTAAAGTATATTGAGTAGTGAGTGGAGTAAGAGACCCACATTAATGATGATATATATTGAGTAGTGTGTAGTTAGTGGAGAATGAGACTCACATTATTAATGATGTGTTGAGTTATGAGTGGAGTAAATGATTGTCAAAAATATAAAAAAGTGAGAAGAAACTTGGTGGACGGAAGTAATATTATATTATATTTTAATTAATAAATCTTAATTAAACATTAAAATTAATAATTTTTTATTTAAAAAATTAATAATTATGACATGTTATATCATTTGCAGACATATTTAACTCATTATTATTTTTGTTAAATTCTATACTTATAAGAGTTGAATCTCATAGATTCTTGGGTCATCTACTCTATCTACACATATATTCTGATTCACTAATCTTTATCTCTGTTCTCTTTGTTCCCATCTATCCTTTTTTACCATTCAGTTTCCAAAGAAATATTGATTAAAATATTTATATTATAGTTAATTCGTTTTCTGAACATATTATTTAATTACGAGACATATGTACACACACACTCACCTTTTTCTTAAGTTTGAAGCTCCAAATTAAAATATAAACCATAATTATAAAATAGATAATACCCTTTCGGTCTTTTATCAATAGTGCTGATTTTAAATAAGTTCAATATCTAAAATTAAAAAACTATTCTTTTTGGTGTTTATATATAATAAGGCTATGCTTAGTATCCATGACATCATACTTATCTTAAAATAATTATTTTATAGTTGTGATAATTATACAGTAATTATATTGAAATGAGTATCGTCACATGCATACGAAACATAGTCTAAAATCTTTTCAAATTCACATAAGAAAATTGATTTTTATCTCACTCCACTAATATGTATCTTTTGAATCCATAATTGTCTCCTAACTTTGTAAAGTATAGAACATGAATATATTCCATGTTCTTAGAATTATCATTTGAAGTGGAGTTATAAGTTTTTTTTGCATTTTATTTCTTTGACATAGAGTTAGATGTTCGAATTATATATATAAAACTAAAAGATGGCATGTGATATAATTTAAAAAATAAATAAATTATATTAAATTTATATTCAAAGTTGCATTGTCAAAATTTTGAATTCTAAACTTACTCAACACTAAATTTCTACCACTAGACTAATATATATATTCCTTCCATCCCATTAAACATGATACTTTTTTTTTCGACACGATTATTAAGGAGAGTGTATAAAGTAGTGTGTAAAAGTGATAAAGGTGCTAGGGTATATATCTTTTTAAATAGATAATTTTACTATTTATAGAATGTATCAAATTTAATGGGACGTCCAATAAAAAGTGTGTCATGTAGGATTAAATAATTACTATACCTATTGTTGTAATAATTTAAATATTGAGTAATTTTCACCTGTTGGTGGGACCCCCTCTTATGTGGGGGACTGATATGCAGTGCGTGCGAAAGTGTGAATCTAACACAATTTTTTTGGCAACCGACTCATTTATTTACTATTTTGACACTAGGCCTCTTAGTGATTTTTCAAAATAATTTGGTGTGTGTGTATCTAATTTTTATCAACTTCTTACCAGATGCAATTACTGAATAAATAATTTATATTCGTTTGATATCGATTTTATCATCAAAGTCGAATACTTATCTTATTTGAGATGAGATGATGATGTTGATTACTCACAAACCCCATGTCTTCCATTACAAATGATAAAAGCAATATTTATTGAGTAAGCTTTTAGCATAGGATACATATATTCCATGTAATTTTATCATCACAAATTATTAGCCACCCTCAATAGCAATGCTTGATTCCCCACAGCTACAAGCCTGCCTTCATCATTCTTCAAATGGAATTTTGACCTTTTAAGATAAGATTTTTGCAATTCTTACATCATTCATATGCTTTTATTCGAATAATAATCCCAATATAAAGTGTTTCTAAAATTCCTTGATTTTAAAAAATTAATTAAATCCCACATATAATTGCATCAAAAATCAATTCGATATGTACCGTAAGAAAAAGAATGATGCTCTGAATAAATTCGACCCAGAAAACGCCGACAAAAACTTCGAGATATAAATATATAATATTATTTTTAATTTTCCAGAATCGAGATAAATAATTAATTAATAAATAATTAATATTATACGAAACCGCTAGACAATTACTGCTACTTTAATTTTGCAAATAATTAACTCAAAAAAGGTAAAATATATAAAGGTAAAAATGTACTACCGACATGCAAAAAAAGTCCTATATTTGCATATTTCCTAGGAACAAAAAACAGTCCCTAATATAGAAAATATTTAGCAGTGGTTTATTTTTAGTTTAAAGTTGCAATTGAGAGTTGAGAGCCTCAAATGTCCTTTCTCAAAGAAGAAAGTGTTGAGTAAAAAGGCTGCAACTACCTTTCCTTCCTCTCTCAAAATTTGCTCACTCATTACTCATAACTCATCCCAAAAAGCATAGGGACACACACCCATCTCTTCAACCTTTCAACTTCACAGTTCTTACAAAGCAAACTCCTGCTCGAACTCTCTCTATGTAAGAAAATATCTTCACGCCGAAAAAAATAAAAAGAACGGATCTTTGTTGCTTCAACGACAAGATTTCAATTTCCAAACAGCTTCAAGAACAAGCACTTAATTCCACCATTTCTTGCTTCCGATAGAGACTTGAGGAATTTTCTCAAGAGATAAAGTTGCAAAGAAAACGAAAAAAGATAAGGAAAAAGGGGAGGAATGTATGGTGATTCCCATGCATTATCATCTGATTCCATCCCTATATCTGCATCGAATCCCAACCAGCAGGAAGAAGAGCAGCACTTCCATTTAATGGAATCCGACTACAGAAACAGCATCAGCAGCAGCCAAAACACTACTGGGCTGCTGAGGTTTCGGTCGGCTCCCACTTCTCTGCTGGCGAATTTCGCAGAGAGGGGTTCTTCGAAATTAGGGTTTTCAAGATTCTGCTCCGACGAGGCAAACGGTGTGAATGTGGCTGAGAATGAAGAAGGAGAAGATGACGATGATGGGTGTTACGGTAATAATAACGGCTCCTGTAATAGACTTGGAGGGGTGAATTCGCAGCTACCGCCTCAGTATCCAAGGCAAAGTGGAGCCCAGTTGGGTCACAGAGTCGTGCTTCCAAATCAAGGTCTCATGCGGCAGAATAGCTCTCCTGCTGGATTGTTTTCTCACCTCAATCCTCATAATGGTAATCTTTTTATCTCTCTTTTATATTTATTTTTGCTAGATGTATATATGCTTTTAGCAGTTTGTTTTGATTTTTGTTGGTTTTGAGGATGTTGTCTACTCCTATGTTGTCTCAAGTGGATAGACATTTTTGCTCAGTTCTGACAGATCCCATTTGGGGGAAATCTTATGATTAAGATTGATTGATTAATTAATATATTTATTTATTTATTATAGATCTTTTCAAGATTTTGTGGTTTGTGTGTGATAATTGAATGGATTTGGTACTTAGTTTAGTTCCTGATATTCTATGGCAACCTGGATTTTTAAAGAATACGAAGAGGTTTATCATAAAAGTTCCATCTTCATTGGATCCAAGTTCTTGTGTTCTTCAGCTTTAAATAAACTAACAAGTCATAAATATACTATTTTGCCTCTGTTTTGATACGAGATCTTGCACTGATGATACATTTATTTTATTTAAATTTTGCGAGTTTAGGATATTCCGGAGTAAGAGGTATTGGAAGCTACATAGTGGCCGGAAATGGAGATCTAAGTCCATCTCCAAACAGGTTCAAGAATCACATGAACTTCTCCCCCGCCTCGCCCTCTTCGTTAGGGACATTGTCTCGTATCTCAGAGTTTGAGAATGACAACGAGGCAAAGGTCGGAAATGCAACTGGTGATGACAGTTTATCTTTCAGTTCCGGGTTCCCATTTGGTTCTTGGAACGATTCTTCGTATTTCGCAGAAAGTATGATCAAGAGGGAGGTGGATAGTGATCCAAGTGTGTTTTTGGACACTGAGGTATGCAAATCCTATGTTGTTGTTTTAGTTTGATCTATGTTGTTGTGTGTACTAATGTTTATTTCCAAAAAAACAGAGATGTGAAGGTGGAAATATTAGGCCAAATATTCTGTCACACCACCTAAGTCTACCCAAGTCATCACCATCAGAAATTGCTGCTATGGAGAAGCTGCTGCAGCTTCAAGACACCGTTCCTTGCAAAGTTCGAGCCAAGCGCGGCTGCGCCACTCACCCGCGAAGCATTGCAGAGAGGGTACGTTCCTCTGCAAAGTTCAATGTCTTTTAATCACGCGTGCTTCTGTAAACATCATCAAAATATACAAGGATGTAATTGTTTTTGGTAAAGTGCAGGTTAGGAGGACTAGGATTAGTGAAAGAATGAGGAAATTGCAGGAGCTTGTTCCAAATATGGATAAGGTATGCCTATTTTTCACACACAAAAGCCAAAATAATTGTAATTGAGAGAGAAGATGAGATTTTGCATGTTGTTTGATGATGCAGCAAACCAACACTTCAGACATGTTAGATTTAGCTGTCGAGTACATAAAAAACCTCCAAAAACACCACAAGGTATGGTCTAGGTTCGATTAGAATTTCTATGATTTTAATATTGAGAAACATATTTATTTATTTTTTCCGGTTAAATGCAGACACTTAACGATGTCCGAGCAAATTGCAAGTGTTCGGCCTTTAATCGTAAGTATTAAATTCTGTATCGAACCGGATCTACATCCGGTTCGATATACGTAAGGCTTGAGAGGAGGAGGTGGAGATTTAAATTATATTAAAGCTTGGTATTATTGGTCTCCATATTTATGTTATGCAGTTGAGGATATTAGTGAGTTTAGGTTAACTACTATTGTTGTTTTCATTGGGGAATATGTACATTATATATAAGTGCACAGTACATGGGATGGACATGTATGCCTTCTAAATTTCATATCTGAACCTATTACTATTATTATTGTATTTTTGAGGGATACATAAATAGTGTGTGATGTGGGGTTTATAATTTTAGATGGAGTATATATTTTCTATTTTCGGATCTACCAAAAATCGTAGCATTAAATTAAATTTATAAAATTGACCTACCAAGATTATGACGTTTGGAATTAGTTACTGCACACTATATAAGTAATAATAATATATTAGCACTCATTCCAATATATACGTTCCCAAAATAACCCAACCTTATCCACAGCTGTTTTCTGTTGAGATACTACTTGTCGCCTTTTCACATTACTATTTTCAAGACACCAATATTAAAATTATCTTATATAGTAATATTAAATCGGCACGTAAGTCAATACGAACTAGTGCTATGTTACTTCATGATTAGCTTAAAATCTACTATCGGCTACGATTTTGTAATAGTGAATACGAATTATAAGAGAGAAAATTTATGAAGTACATATTTTAAGTGGATATATAAATGAACTAAATAAAGTATAATATATATGTAAATTAAAATAATGAATATTTTATAAGATTATATTTCAAGAAAATAGTTAATTTTTTAAATTATACGCGTCAACTTTTTTTTTCTTTTTTCGTGTCGTTTGTGTTTGATGGTTGATTTACTAAATGCACACAAACTGTAATAAAACAGCAAATTTCTTGCATATTAAGTGCATATACATTTTTTGTTATAAAATTTGATGACGTGTCCTCATCAGCATGTATAATTATAACTGCTCGCCCCATGCATCATCTTCATTCTTCAGGTTGATTTTTTTTTTTGGTGCTTTGTGCAACGTTAAAACAAAGGTAAAGGTTGTGTATTTAGAAAAGAGATCGAAATATTAAGTTAGTGGGTAATTAAATAACAATACACGCTTGTGTAATTTAAATTAAGTATTATTGTGATGATAATGACATATTATTACAAAAGCTGCAGGTATTAAAAAGAAAGGAGAAAATGCAAGAATTCTGTGAGAGCCGAAATGGACTGAAATGAGACATAATTTGCTGTTTACATACACGGGCTTTCCCTCCTCTTTTCAAACATCACTCTTCACGTGATATTCAACTCTAAAAGATACCATAACAATTATATTTAGTCACTTCTTTTTCATCATATAAATTTGAATTTCTCAGTATTTTCTTAGTTCTATGATTTCTTCCTTTTTATTTGATTATGTTACATACCAGGAGGTGAACTGTGCTATGTACCAAAATTTTAAAACTTAATTACTTTGTCAGCCAATAAGAGTTTTAATAACGTGTTTTGAATTTTAATGAAAATATAAGTTTTAATAACGTGTTTTGAATTTTAATGAAAATATATAATGAGTGAGTTTAGGTATCATTTGATATGCTGTTTTAAAATAGATTGTGTGTATATAGTGAAGTTAAAGTCTCATTTAATATATTATTTTAAATTGAATTGTGTACAGTGAGTGTGATGGTTACCAAACTTTCAAATGAAATCATTTTCTTGCACGTTCCAAAATTGAAATGAAAAAAAAAATGTAGACGAAAGAATAATATTCTTTTAGTAGGTAAAATGTGCCGCTCTTAATCACAATAATCATTTCATTTGTAGTGAGGCCCATAGTATGGGGTAATTAATTGTTTGGGCCGGCCCATTGTATTAGAGGAGCCGACCCGTTTGGCAAAATCGTAATTTCCTGAAAAAACATTGTTGCGGTCCTTGCGGAGGAGGAGGACAGATTAAGATTATTTATTAATTTAATTTTTATCTCATCATCTATTGAAGATAAAGATAAAAACAATACCTCATCATGAACATACTATATATGTTAGTATTTATATTTACAAAATCAAATTACCATTTAAAATTAAAATGAGTGAAGATACCTCAAATATAGTAACGTGGATATAGCTGTTGAGACTATATTATATATTTATACTAAGACTGAATTAAGGAAGGCATTATTATGAGAAGGTGGGTGAGTTGTTAAATAAATAAAGGATGTACTTTATTTTTCACCAAGCCAAAACAAGCAACCCCTTTTATTTATTTTTATCAACTTTTATCAAGACTTAAATATAAGTAATAGCTACGTAAATTAGCCTATGCTACATAACAAGAAAATTGTTAGAATATTCTACAAATACTTTATGAATCACATCTTAGAAACCATATAAATCAACGAATTTGTGAGTAAAAATATATCTAAATGTTATCAGTTATCATATAAGGGAAGTAAGAAATAAAAAAGAAAGCAATCACAACTGTGGTATTATTAAAAGAGTAATTACATTATTTTTGTCAACATAATATATTTTGTCTTAATTCACATTACCATATACGAATTATTAAACTATATCTATTTTTCGGTCAATATTAGAAAATATTATTGGCTCAAAAACATAATAAATTAATCAGGGGTAGAAGCGTAATTGCATAATGAAGCCAACAGCCCGCTCACACAGTGAAATTTGAAATTTGAAAGTGACTTTTCATTTCTGCGAAACTATAAATGCCGCCCAAAGTTCGTTTGAAAATTTTGCCAGTTCACTACTCACTCACGGTCCAAAATTTCCCCAATTTTATTTTCTTCTGTTTCCCTCGCTTCGCCGATCGACGCAGCTGAATGATTTACTCCATTGCTGTGTAGGTTTTCTTCGTTTCTACGATTGAAGCGCTCTCTAGAGTCCCCGCAAGATATTTTATACAAGGTGCTGAAGACGGATTTCTGTTTAGGTTTTGGGTTTTTATGTTTTAGTTCGACTGCTTTCGGTAGATGATGGATTTTATGTGGTTTTCGGTTTTTCTTTCGTTTTGTTTGTGTTTCAAGATTTAGTTTGGATTGTTCCTGTGTTGAGTGATGTTTTAATCATAAATCACGTCGTGCAGAATGACATTAAATGTTTGGAATTACTAATGAAACTATATAATCGCACAGCACTTAGGTATCTTCGGTGTATTCTATATGGACAATGCAATCTTGATGGGAACTACCCTCAATTGTACTCACATTGCACATACATAATAATTTTGTTATTATCTGATTCGAGAACTGTATCTTGTTCTTGGTGAAATTGATAGAATGCCGGAGGCAAGAGACAGACTATCAAGGCAGGACGACGTTGTTGACGTGTTTCGGAATGGAAGGCAGAGAAGCAGCGTAGACAACGGGGGGCTGGAAATCCTCATTGTAGAGGATGCCACTGAGGCTAACGCAACGGCAACTCCCTTCCGGTGGAGAGGCGCTTCGATGGTGGGCACACCTACACCAATGCGAGTTTCTCGTCGAAGAGGTGCCCTTGGAAGTCCAGGAATCAGGCATACACCGAACTTCGGTCGATCATCACCACTCTTCAGAGGGCGAGAAAACATGTCCCCTGTTTTGGGAAGTGGTCGGGGTAGAGGTGGCATACGAGGGCGAGGAAGCGTGATTTTGCCTGCTTGGTATCCAAGGAAACCTCTCAGGGACATCACAGCTGTAGTGAGGGTAATGTGGAATTTCTTAGAAATTTATTGACTGTCTTTTGACTTTTGTTGATTGGAAAGTTATTCAATGATTTTTTGACGAGTATAGGGTGTTTGCGTTAGTTAGTCTTTTACATGAAAGACTACTGATTTCTTATTAGAATATTGTGCATTTCCCCATCTTTTGTGTCAAAGTGGCCTAATGAGTATTGACTGTAATAAATTAGTCATTTGCAACTTGATACCTATATTTGCATTTCTAGTTTCAACACTTTGGACACGTGTCTTTCTGTAGATGAGAATTTTGTGATTCAGAAGAATCTAGAGTACATCCTTAGAATCTTAACACATCTCTATATCTGGGTTTGTTCTCTATCTTTGCATTTGCTCTTTGCAGATGAGAATTTTAGTGATGTTTGATGAGGTATGTCTTCTTTACTTTCGCTGACATTTAATGATCTTATAATCTACTCAAATATGGTAGCTCATGAGTTATTTCGGTTAGAATATTGCTTCTTATAACTATTTTCATGTGTTTATAATAATAGATAGTCTACTTTCATGTTAAATGCTGATTCTCACATTTCCCTGAAAAAAAACTTCAGAAACCCAAGATTCAACCTATCTAGTTCGGTTACTGCAAATTCAGCAAACAATTTATGATGATTGTTTTCTCATTTGTTATGTCGTATTTATATGCAGTCAAGCATACGCCTTATTTGGCTTTGGTTTTCATGCAATTTTCTAGCTGGATCATGATTAGTGCCAAATCTTGTACATGTATCCCGGTGGCACTAATATATTTGATTAAGTAGGTTTTGGCAATAATGTATCTTGTTGCTACTAATTTTGATATGATTCTGAAATTAGGCAATAGAAAGAAGAAGAGCACGTCGAGGAGAAGGTGAAGGCCTAGAAACTGAGAGTCCTACAGTCATGGACCAGATAGTTCATGATCCATCCATATCTACATCAGTTGCTCAACTCGAGCAAGATCATTCTGCTACTACCCCACTTCCCACGATTGGAGTTAGGCGCTGCCCACCAAGTATAGGCAAAGTGCCAAAGATATTGCTCAATATCACCAATCAAATCAATGAAGATTCAAGCTGCTTAACACCTCAAAAGCAGCTCTTGAACAACATTGATAAAGTCGAAAGAGAGGTGATGGAGGAGCTTCAAAAGCTAAGGAGAACTCCATCTGCTAAAAGAGCTGAAAGGGAGAAAAAAGTGAGGACATTGATGTCAATGCGCTGAGACTGTTTTCTTTGAATTACATCATTTCCTCAATCAAGGTTGAGATCAAAGGATTTGGGGTTTGTCAGAGGACATTGAGCACGTGACTGGTAAGGTACGGCTGATCATCTCCTGATGATTGGTTATTTTTGGTTTCTTGATCATATCCTAATGATCAAGTATCCACTTTTGTAGGGCGTCTAAGTTTACCTTTCATGCTCATTTGCCATTAGAGGCTAGATTAGCGAATATTAGGATAAGAGTGGCTGTTTAATCTTGTTGGAGTTACTGGGTTACTGCTAGTAACATCCCCCCCTCTATACCTACTGGTTGTAGAAAACATGTAAATGTCTCATTTTCTGCTTAATGAATTTGGAGTAATGATGTTTTACTCTATTTTGACTAGAGATATATGTGCTTTATATATATAAAATAAGGTGTTTTATGTACACTGTAAATAGGATATTAATACATATGATATTTAATTTGATGATTTATAGAAGACAATTGAATAATGGAGAAAGATGGTGGTTGGAAAAGAAAGAAAAACAAATAAAAGGATGCCAATATTTGTTGAATTTAATGTACCAACTACCAACTACAACTTAATAATATTCTACGCGTGCACTTTTTTTTTTTCCTCCTCAATGTTCGTCAACAATATTTAATATTTCTTCTAATTAAATAGTAGTTTGACTCTCTCTACTCAGCATGCAATTAATAGATTTTTACCTGATCTGCTCATGTTTGAATATGAATAGCGAATTTTATTTATTTATAAAAATTCCAGCTAGATTCACATGCAAAAATAAAAGGAAATAATGGTAACTAAATTCATGATGGAGGATGAGTACTTGTAAGGTTCTACCATTAATTAATGAAATTTTACCCTTGTCTGACTACCTACTTATATAGCTCCTTAATCATGCATCAATTACCAGAAAGAAAGAAAAAGAATGGATAAAATTAAGCAGCATGCACGCACAGAAGAGTCTAAATTATATATGTGATGATGCTGCGGCGTACGTCTAGTCGTGACGGGGGCGCGCCACCCAAAATGAGCTGAGGGCGCGGAGGCGGTGGAAGTACTCCGCGATCGCCAGAAAACACCGTGCGGATTGTCGGGTGCTCAGGATCTGGTGCAGCCGGTGCAGGGTTTGCTGCCTCAGATTGTCTCCCTGCATGCAATTTCATTTTCATTCTTTTTCGTTCTTCTCTTTATTTTAATTAATTGTAAATTTTTATTTTAAAAAAGAATGTTATTTTCTGGAATTTATATACAGAAATTATAGTGTGAAGTATTAATTGACACGTTTATATTCAACTAAATATATTATAATAATAAATGGTGTAAACTAAGTGAAGTGAGTGGAAGGAAGAGTATTTTATATAGATAGGAAGTGTGTTTGTTTCGTTCTACAACTCATGATGCATGTATCTTGATTCTTTTTAGGGTTTTGAATTAACAAGTTATCTTCTATCTATATTTTGCTACCTTAATGTTATTTGATCTCTTAAAGTTATGGCAGTAGGTTATGTTGTTGCTTGATTTGATTGTTAGTGAATACTGATATATATAGCAACAGGACACGTGTCCCTACCTCTAATTATTGCATATTCTGATAATATTTTCTAAAATTTATCCCACGTATATATATTATATTCACTAATAAAACATAAAAATACATAAATACCTCATAAAAAGGAGAACATTTCGCTCACTGGCCTAAGCCTAAGGAGAATAAGTCGCTAGGGTTGGGTATAAATGTCTTTCAATGTTTCCTCCTATATAGAGATTTCAACTAATTTGAGGTATTAATTAAAATTCATATAAACTTGTCAAACTACTAAGTTATTTCCACATTTTTCAACAACCATTTTAGTACCGAAATATCTATGCATTATAAGGTCAATTATATATATTAATTTCAATTAAGATTTATTAATTCCCAACTAGCATTAATCACTAAACCTAAATTAAGATTAATTAAAAAAACAAAAAAGACAGTCAATATTACTAGAATAATATTTTCCAATTTATGAAATGGTAATAAATATAAGAAAACATAAAATAGAATAAATAGGATATGAAAGTGAAAACGGTTAGAAAATGACATAAGGCGCACATGATGGGCCACATATATCCTTTGATACTCGATCTCTTAACTGTTATACGCACTCACTTCAATTCTATTAATATTTCATAATTTTAAAAGTGGAATGAATATATGTTCCATTAAATTAGACACACATGCATATAAATATTACCTGTCGAACGAAGCCTTCGAGGGTGGAGAGCTTGTTAATGGCGAGGGCCATTTGAGCCATATAGTTGTTCATGTTTGGAGGGAGAGTGAGTGAGTCCGAGGCAATGGTTTCAGATAGTGAGTTAGTGAGCGAGTCTAGCCCTTGCGATAGAGCCTCTTCTGCCTCCTGTGTTGATTGTTGAAGCCCACATATTGCTACCACTTGTTGCTCGCTCATTGGTTCTATTTCACTCAAGATTATCTGCATATGTGATAAAAAACATGTAGATTCTTTCACCTTCTCATCTTCTTCTTAGTTTTTACCCTATAATTAACTTTATATCTTTAAATATGATGTCCGGAAAAGTTTAATTTGAGTAGAATCCTAAAGTAGAAGAGTCCCAATGGAAAGAAGAAAAGGAAATGAATGGAAGGGAAGTGGGGTAAGGTGTGGAAGGAAAGCAAATCATCAAAGAAAAGGCAATAAGGCGTGCAAGTATAATAATACACACTCGCACGCACGCACACACAATCCATTAGCAGTAGCAACAGACATAGGCTTTATAGGCTACTTGTGAACAAAACCTACCAATCTCCTATATTAGGAAACGCCACCCTAATTCCATCATTCTATTACTCCAAACCCACACACTTTTACTACGTCAATACTTCCTCTACCTTCTATCCATGCAATTTATGTCTCATCATTTTCAATATCTTCCAAAACAAAATTCAATTTAATTATACTTGCTAGGGCTTTTTTGCATCCAACTTTACTAATTACTTTATTTTTATTAGGGTTTTTGGAAATGCCGAAATTATGTATGTATATTACCTTGATGACCTCCGACGGCCGGAAACCACCCATCCACATGAAGCATCGCTCGGCCGGAGTCTTCCACATCCCCGACACGAGGTGGAAGACGTCGGACTTCACTATCATGGTCTTCAGATTTATGACCTGATCGTAATGTGCCAAGCAGTTTTCGACGAAGAGGCGGAGCTCGTTTTCTGGCAGCTGGTGCTCGTGCACCGCGCTCCGGAGCTCCACCGTGAGGCGGTGGTGCTCCTCCAGCCACCGCGCGTACTCCAAGTCAAACAGTGCCGTCTCTGCGAATTTATTAGCTAGGCATGGGAGGGTTGAATTTTCTTTATTTAATTAATTATTTATTCCTTTTAGATTAGATGTATTTACCTTGATTCATGTTGCTCATAGCAACAGAAACGCCTTGGTCTCCTCCTAGACTACCATTTCCTCCTACAAAAAATCCCTAACAAAAATACAGAATGAGAAGAACAATTGTGAGTTTCTTAATAAATTTAATTAGCATTTGATTAAAAAAAACAGTGGAATTGATTTATGAATTTCTCACTTGGGATCTAGCTCTTTGTATTTCTTGCTCTAGTTGAGCAAGCCTCACCCTACTTGTTTCTAACTGCTGAACATAAGCCTGTATTTAACAATCAAAATCAAGATGAATTATCTTCAAATATATTTTTTTTCAGAAAAAAAAGATGTTGAATAATAATTGAACTTGCCTTTTTCCTAAGCCTGCTTTTCCTAGCTGCTTCTCTATTCTGAGCAAGCCTCCTCAGCGTCTGTTGGTGAAGAAAATAATTAGCTCAAAACCACACATACACCCGCATTGGTGTGTGTTTGTATACTCATATACATATTTACATAAATTTATGTATATATAGTGTTTTTATTTCCTTAAAAAGGGCAGTGAAAAAATACCTTGGGATCTGGTGTTTTTGGTCCTTCTTGGTCCCAAATTGAAGTAGGCCCTTTACGGTTTCCCTCACGCTGCCACAACAAAGAAAGCAACAACAACAGAAGAAACTAAATTAAATAACAAAGCAATGCATTTTGATGAAAACTACTAATGTTATTCTAAGTACAAAATCCCAGTTTACAAGAATCTTTGCTATATTTAAACATAATTAAAAAATTCCCCAACTTATTTTATGTCCAAACCTTAACTGCTTTGGCCGGCCCACTTGCCGATGCAACATTATTTCTAGGGTTGGATAACTCCATCGACGGCTCGGATGATCTCTTCGAACCGCTCGTTGATGGCGAACCTAATCCAGTACTACTCGGCTACCAAATCATCAAATTTAACTAACCCATTAGCTCTTAATCATTCATTAATATTTATATTTATATTATATTTATGTACCTTGGATGTAGTAGCTGATGGCTCTACATGCATTGGCTGTGAAGGGAAAATGTTGAGAGTTGGTGGATTTTCTGCAAAAGAGATTAAAGAAAAATTATTAGGTGAAAAAATTGATCTCTTCTTTTCGAACAAAAGAATACAAAAAACAATCTGACTAGACCATAATAGCGGTAAAGAAAAAATTAGAGAGGCGAGGAAGGAAAAGTCATGCAAGCGAAGTGAAAAAGGGAAAAGAAGAAAGAGAGAGAGCAGCAGAGAGAAAAAGATGAAAACAAAGCACCCAATGATCTGTGTTGGGTACTGTCATTTATAGTACAATCAGGCTTCGCAGAATTTCATGTATCAGAAGTTTGTTACATGCCGTGGACCCATTTTTCATTTTCTCTTTTAATTTCATGTTCATCGAGACCGTTTATTTCGGAAAATTCCGGTCAAAAGTAAGTACAAACTCAGCACACACCTATTCCCGATGAATAAAGAAAATACTAGAAAATTAATAATTTAATTTAGTTTACGTTTGAGGTCGTGAGGCGAGTGATCATGGCCGTCGAGGTATAGGAAAAGTGCTTGATCGAGCTCGCCCATGTCGTAGGTGGTGGAGTCGTTGCTTCTGACAGTATGAGTATGTAAGAAAGAGAATAAAAATAAATCAAGAATTAAGTGAAAGAATTGATGTTTTGTTACATGTTGAAGGTTGCAGGAATGGATGAGGATGAAGATGACTGCATCATCCCAAAAGATATCTGATTATTGTGGTGATGTAGATGGTGATGATGAGGGAGTTGATTCTGCTGCATCTGATGATGATGGTGAAGCTCGATTTCTTTGTCGGCGTAGCTGCTTTTATTCGAATCCATGAGGAGCAAGAGAGAGAGAAACCTTTCTTTCTCGCTCTAAAATAGTGTGATCATCATCATCATCATCATCATCATCATCTTTCAGCAACACTCGCCAAACCCATCAATTTGAATGAAACTGGACAGATGCTATTCTATGTATATAAAGCTAGAGAAAGAGAGAGGGGGGGTTGGGACGTTGGGTCGGTTACGGTGGAGGGAGGGATGGATCTGATGAAATGATAGAAGTGAAAGAATTGATTGCAGAAGAGGTAAAAGACAACAAAGACTATATTAAGGTAACCCCATCTTTCTCTGGATTGAAATTCCAAGAAGACGTTATGCAAAAAAGAGAAAGAAGAAGAAGAAAGGAAAAGCTCTTTTAATTTGTGAGTGTTGTTAGAATTTAATTAATATTTGGTGGGTGTTGGAGATAAAGCTATGGCTTGCGGTCTTATGAAATCCAAGAAGTACAATAACTCTCTCTCTCTCTCAACAGGTGCATATATATGATACTCGCCGCATTTGAGTACCGGTGAGAGAGAAGAGTTGGTAGTAGTGGAATTACGAGAAAGCCCCCAATGTTACTGTTGGCATTTTCATGCAGCTTTTTCAAACTCATAAGTGAGACCACCGAAAAGGACATATCTCTTTCGTCAGTTTCTTTCACAAAGATATCCAAAACTCTTACATGGTCTTTCTAAAGTGGAATCGGCCTTTGAGGGTATAATCGGAACACAACTCTTCATCCTCATATAATTCTAACCAAATTTCTGCCTTTATGTCGCCTTATTTTTTAGCTACTATCTAAGTAATATATATATGTATCTACATCTTTTGTTACTAGTGGAGTATTACATTACAAAACATATATTATAGTTTTAAAAATATATATATATATGTGTAACTTTTCTATTATATCCGTCTAAGGTATATATATATAGTTGATTTAAGGATATTAATGTTATTTTTACAATTGAGAAAAATTTAGTATTTTAATTAATTTTGGCTTTATTTAATTATCTTATGATGAGTTTTGTTGCATAATATTCTCTCCATCCCAATAAACATGACACAATTTATATTCATTTGAGTGTATTAAAATAATAAATTGTGTTAAATTTATTGAGATAAAGACACAGTAGTATAATAAATTGTACAGAAAAAGCAAAAAGAAAAGAAAACAATAAAAAATGTTAATCGATCGGCGAACACACGAGTATATATATATATATATATATGAGAATGTGAGATGATAGATGATTTGTGTCAGTTGAACTACATAATTTTTCCGACTAAATTAACAGAAGAGTTTTTTTTTTCTATGATAAAAGCAATTAATATTATAGTAGCCTATCATTAAATTAATTAATGATTACAAAAAACAACTAATTAAGAACCAATGAACGAACTGTTTAATATCAGTACATTCCATTAAAATATATTCTAATATACTTTCTTTCTCATTAAGCTTGACATATTTTTTTTATTGAATGCGGCTGATTTGTTACGTAAGGAATGGTATTACCTCATATTTATTATAATCATAATTGATTAATTAATATTTTGACATTACTATGAAAAAGTCTTGAACGAAATTGGATTGTGGAATTGAATATTATATTTGACATATTTTTCTAAAATACATATACAATTCAACTATATATTTGTTTTACATCAGCTATAATACGTGGACTAACTCTCAATATAACAGTAAAAGTAAAATACTGTGAACAATTGAACATATAGGCTCCTAAGTAGAAAAGTAATCATAATAGTAATTATTAATTTTAATTTGTTAATGTTAATTAATTAATGTTATATTAAAGAAAACTCTAGATGAATATTAATATTAAATAAAATTTTATTTAATGTCGTAAAGCATGCATGATGCATTGTACTTCGAATTTACTCCATTTACAGTAGAAATATATTGATGAAAATTTAAACTTCTTCTAAAAATAAAATGGATGAAATTACAAAGTCCGAGTTTCTAATAATTAACAAAGTATAATTACTCTATGTTAACTTCAATAATTAAACGTATGCACTGGATCTCCTTCTTCAAAGTATAATATATAAGTATTGATGATGACTAATTTTACCATTTATGTTTAAGGTTTAATTATTTCGTTTTCTTTCACCTGCCTCATTCCAAACCTGCAAAATTTTGAATTAATATAATAAAATATATAATTAATTATTGAAAATTGTACTCACAAAGAAACGCATTCTTAATAAATTGCAGTTTAAAATAGTGATTCAATAATATGCAATAATAGTGATTCAGATTGAACTTCAAACTGGACTTATCAGAACAGAAGCTTCAGGTTGGACTTTCGGATTGAGACTTTCAAATTGAACTTCAGGACAAAAGCTTAACTGGACTTACAGGACAGAAGCTTCAGGTTTGACTACATAATCCAGACTTGATTTTCAGGTTTGTCCTTTAAGTTTGGTTTTTCAGACTTGGTCCTTCAGGCTCGGTCATTTAGACTTGCCCTACACAAAACTAAGTTTTGAAACCAAATCAAAACATTATAAATATCTCAACAATAATTAATATTCAATTCACAAAATGACTCTCTTATTTAATGTGGATATGTTTTACGTGTTCTTAAGTAATGTACCGATGCCAATTATGCATATAAGTAAACATAATTGTAGAAAAATATTCGATCTTATTATTAACTATTAATCATTATTAAATTAAATTATATATTTGGAGATGTAAGAACATTAATTTGTGTGTCTTTCTGATTCAAGTAAATATTGTAGATATACCATAATGCATGCAATACCTTTTAGTCAAACCCCAAACGGCTTTGCATATCATAGTGTTTTTACCCAATTAATACCTATCATTCATTTTAAGGATCACTCCAGATTTATCAACTAATTTCACAATCTCCAATTGAATTTTCTATTAATAAAATTAACTCTTCTTTGGTTATTTTAATTTCATTTCGGTAACACTAAAGTACTATTTTTTTTTTCTAAGCCTCTCGCTTTTGGACGTTTTGTAGCAAACGATAAAAATAATACCAAGAAAAGGGAATTCAAAATATATCGTACATAGTTTTTTCTGATAATTCTATATATTATAATAATTTTTTATTTTGAAAATATTAATTAAAATAATAAATTTAATTATGAGACACAACTATGATATATGAATCTCATTCCACATTATAAAATTAAGCTTGAATAAGAATATAATCTAAAGTTGACTTTATATATTAGGTGGAGAAAGTGAACTTAATATATTTTTATTGAGAGGAGGGAATTCGCAACATTTGAGATTGTAAAATTACATTATAGGTTTATTTTAAATTAATCCATTATCAACAAATATACATATATACAATATATTGCGCATAAGAGAATGTATTTAATTATATGACATATATATATATATATATATATATATATATATATAAATGATACGACAATACAAAACATGAAATTAGGGAGACAATATGGCTGCGGTGTATAAATTTCACCATTCACACTATCTATTTTTTATATTTTATTTTGATGATGATGAGATAACTAATGGCTGCAAAGAAGTTAAATAATTTACAAGGAAAACACAACTCATTCAAAATGTTGAAAGGTGGAGAGTGGAGAGTGTGTTCATTTTGGGCAAAAGAAAGTATTTTTATAGAATTTTAATCTTTGGAGTGAAAAAGGAGAGTTAGGAGCAAATTAGAATAAGATAGATCGTTGCATCAACTCTTGACAAGATTGCAGATTTGACATTGCAATATCATATCACATCCACTCCATATATTTATTTTTTTTGAAATAATTCATGGTCATATTCCGTTTTAATGTAAATTATATTAAAAAAATATTATATTTTGATTGGACTCGAACTTCAAATTAAATAGACATGTGATATATTATTGGAGTCTCGATCCATCTTTTTTCTTTACTTGACATGATAGGTCCAATCATTAGATACACCCTTAATTTATATGTTTTAATCAATAAAGTTTAATACTCCCTCCATCTAGCTAAATGCGGACACAAAGGATCCGACACGAAAATTAAGAAAATTAAAGTGTTGTGTTTTAAGAAAGTAGGAGAAATGTATTTTAAAGGTAAAATTGTTTCCTTTTGGGCAAAATGACCACTTTTAATGGGACGTCCCAAAAAGAAAACGTGGCCACATTTAACGGGATAGAAGGAGTATATATTTTGATTTAAACCTTGACCATAATTACTTTCAAATACTCGTTTAATATAAGTAATAAAATTACACTTTTAGCACCTTTTGGTACGGCTGCCTTATTACGACTTCACTCCAGCCATTAGCCCTGAATTAGACATTGACATTCCCCTCTTTGCGGTTAAGATAACAACTTTGAGCATGACCAACTCCCATAATATGATGGGCTGTGTGTACAAGCCAGAGAACAAATTCATCGTCGTATGGCTGACAGGCAAGTTTCAGACTGTAATCCGAACTGAGAACAGATTTTGGGGTTAGCTCACTCTCGTGAGATCCCTTTATTTTTTTTAGCACGCAAATCAATAAACTTATTAATTTTTTGTTACTTTGGATAAGAGATAATATTGGAACAATCCGATATTAGAAATAGAAAAAGCAATAAAACTATAATAAGTTATTATTAATTTTAAGTGATATTGTCCGAAGATTATTTCTCTTGCCAAAAATTCAAATAATAAATGTGAGATTAAATCACATTTAATGTTATAAATTTAAAAAACAAGCTATAAGGGAAAATTATTAACTCATGGTATTGACACAGTCTTCATCATGACTATGTACATATAAATGAAAAGATATGTTCATATGCTATTACACTATGATTTGTTTTTATATGAGAGCGAGTAAGGTGAATATACTTAGAGGGGTCATTTTCAAAAGTCACACGTTTTACAATTAATGCTATTGTGTATCATACTTCCGACATTCTATTATTTTTGGTCCCGTTTAATTAAATATATGAATGTTTTATTGATTATTGGGCCAAAAATAATGGAATATAGAAGTAATAGAAAACCTAAAAATAAAAGTAATAGAATCTACTGAACCCCACATGAATAATTTAACTATATGTCAGTGACGTGACATGTGACAAAAATAAATAATACATTTTCAAAAAATGTATATATATTTTTAATTTTTGACTATGATTTATTGATCACGGTACAATTTAATATATTTTATATAAAAATGAAAATTATACAACATTATATGATATTATCATATTAAACGTGTGCACGTTGAGTTGATTTCACGACGGTGAATGTTCACTCTCTTTTGATATCTTTTGTTGAATAAACGTTCAAATTCAAACGAGGTTGGTATAATTTTGGAGTAGGTAAATGTACCTATTTGATTATTTATTTAAATTTGAAATATTTAGGTCTCTATAGGCCATATATATTAAGAATCTAAATATTTTCAACAACTCTAACACACGCCTAGTACTGATGTTTTAACTAGACAAATTTTAGATGCCAATTGCCTATAACGTAATATAATATGGAGTATATGAAATGAAAATATCTTAGTGATCTACGAACTTGTATTTTAAATAAAAATTCAAACATATCATTAAATAAATGGGAGACCCATATATTTTAATTAATATTGGAAAATGAAATCATTTATTGATTTAATAAGTGGTAATAAAATTATTTATACCAAAATGATTAAATGACCCCATAGTTAGACTATGCCACCACCAAGTTAACTAACTGGACATTAAATTATTTTCTTAAGACTAATTAAATAATAGAATAACATCTGATATATTTAGGTCACCAATCTTGTTTATCTTTAAATAAACCTTCCATTTCATAGTCAAAGGCATTTCTTCTTCTTCTTCTTTTTATTTTTATTTTTATATTTACATTAGTCAAACACAATAACTCATTTCAATTGGAGCCAATCCAAGTAAGTATATTCAAAATATTCACATTTCAAATATATATATTAAGCACGCCCAGATTATTTTATATGCGAGAGTTGTAAATTGTAGATTAATTCATATATATATATATATATATAATTGAAATATGCATCAACACTGTAAGAAAATATAATTACACCATACCATCATTATTGACTTTTAACTAAAGAAAAAATAATAACGGATGATCATGGGAACAAAATTTTGTCACTAAAAGTTATTAGAGATGATATTTTAATTTTTAACTATAATTTTTACTCTCACTAAAATTATTTTCTCATATTTAGTGAGGGTATATCTCCCTTCAATAATACTTTTATCACTAAATTAATGTCTGTTCTTGTTTCTTCAATTATTTTATGATTTATCTAGCTTATTTTATTTACATAATAATCTATGATTAGTTAGTGAATTAGACATTAATTTAATTATATATTGTAAAATTTGAAATATTATCAATTTAATTATATAAATTATTTATCTAAATTGATAAATATATTCTTAATAATTAAGCTAATAATTTTATTTTATTTTTGTAAAATATCGGTTCCGATTAATGAGGCGATATCAGTAGTTGCTACCGACGATTGGATTGAATAAAAAGAAACATGGCCATTTAAGTAGTCACAATAAATAACTATCTACTATCATTTCAGAAAAGATGTAATGATTTAACAATCTTACCAAATGTATGTGGTGATAAAATACAGATATTAAGAATGAATGTTAAAGGATAAGACATGGGACTGATTGATGGTCCGAGTGATATTTAAATTGGGTAGAGTGTGAAATATTTTGAGGCTAAATATAGTAACAAAAACCCTAATCTTGATAGAACTTTAATACCAAATGGGGTGGGTCCAAAATTATGTGTGTTGTCCAAGGTCGCCAAAGATGGGGCTTTGCTAAATTATTCCCAGTCCCACCAACACAAATACACAATAACATAACAATTTTGAAGAAAGAGAAAAGCAGAAAGTGAGACCCACTTCAGTCCTATATTTGGAAATTTTCGAAATAATTCAAAGAGCTTTCAGCCATGGGAATTGTGACATTGGATGTCTTGTCTCAACCCCATTCAATTCTGTGTGCAATTTATACCAACTGACATGACTACTCTTTCAATACCCCAATAATAAATAATAATTTCATGCTTTCTCCAAGTGCCTTCACTTGTGTGATCATATCATTCCATATTTTAACCATAAACTTCTTGTAGTTATTATGATATTAATAGGTTATGGGCTCTACTTCAAATTTGTAGCCTCGACTTGAAAACTGTAATTCTGGAAAAAGAAAGGCCCAAGTAATTTTATTCAAAAGTTTCTTAGCATAGTCTCTCTTAAGGCCCTAGTTGATTTTGGGTTGCATTATATCCTACTACAATCACATAAGGACTTATAATGTGAATAATTCAATATGGCATTACGCACAGGGTGAGATTAACTTAGTGTAATCTCCTTGATTGAATTGGAATTCAAATGAAAGAAGGTGTGGAGCATAAATAACTCGCTTATAACGTTTTTCAAAAGATTGTGCGTACAATTAGGTTGAATAAGTCATTCATGAGCAGCAGGATGTTGAGGTCTGAAATTCAAAGTGAAATTTTGGATTTGCCTGTTCCTAGTCGTCATGGGAAAGAAAGACAGAAATAAGAAAGAAATAGATTATTCCCTGAGAGCTTGTCCAATACTACCAGTACCAGAAATGCAGAGTAGATAAAATTCCATTATGGGGTATTCCGAAGGTGTAACCTAGGCAACGAAAAAGGGGCCCGATACTTCAACTAGAGGAGCGACCAGTTGGTTCACCAAACTCCAACCCAGCGCCACACGTTCTCTAGGTCCGAAGGGATCCAGTGCCCAACTACCGACTCCTCCCGGAATTGCGTTATAGATCGGGATTTGGCACTTTTCCAGTCTCGAATTTATTGAGACTGGGACTGGAATAAAAAATTAAAATTTTTTGAGATTTGGGAGTCTCGATTTTCCGAAATTAATTTTAAAATTCGAAAAATTTGGTTCTATTTGGAAAATTTTGGTCTCGTTCAGGACTTCGGGACGAATCAGGATTATTCGGGACATTAATTTTCAAGATTGAAACTTAAAATTTTTCAATTTTGGAACTTGGGAGTCACGGAATCCCAATCGGAACCGAAACAAAAAATCAATTATTTTTCGGAGTTAAAACTTCAGGATCAGAACAGAGACTACCGATCCAGTCCGAGTCTCTTTGAAGAATCTCTTGGTCGTTTGAGTGTAATGAATATTGTATTTTATTTTCGAATTTTGATTATGTGAAGGAGACTTTTATGTCTCATTTAACTTGTGGAGTAACTGCTAAAGCAATATTTAAATCTGATGTAATAAAAAAAATTGGTTTTTTAGTGGTAAACCAATATTTGTGCGGGGACCCATTTCACTGCATCCGGGTTAACCCTGACCCGGAACTAATTTTATTTCTATTTTTAATATATTAAATCGCAAGATCTGATTTAACTCACTCTCATCAACTGCCAGTTTTGCCTCCTCCGATCCACGCGCCGCCGTAATGACGGACTCCGACGCCGCCGAACAACAACATCTGGAGCCACCGCCGCCTTCGACCCCCACTGCCGCCGTATACGTACACCCCCGCCGTGAGCCCTTCGAGCACGGCCTTCTTCCCATTCCCAAACTCATTTTCACCGATGGCGTGCAGAATCTGTCACATATAAAATCCGCTCTTCTTTCCTCAAACCCGACTCACCGAGTTAACTCGGATACCTTAGCTCGCGTCCTTCAAATTCCTGTCGACCATTCGCGCCTTTTGATCGAAACCCTATCCTCTGTCTTGCATGATGATTCCGATCCTATTGTGAAGTCTAGGGCTCCGGAGGATATTGAGAAAGTAGGGTCCAATGTGTTCGATTTGCTTATATTTCTGTACATACAGAATTACAAGAGGTTGCTGCCGAAAGGGCACAAGGATTCTGCTGCTGTTGCCGATGTTTGGCCGTCTACGTCAGCTTTTGATGGATTTTTATCTGTGCTGTCGCCATTACAGGTGATGGCTTTTTCAAATTATAGGTTGCTTTGAGATCTTTTCTGATTGGTTGTTCAAGTGCTGATTTAATTGAATTCGAGTTTTTGCATTTTGTTGTTCTTTTCCAGGATTTTATTGATACGAATTGCATGTAGGGTCGAGATGTTGGATTAATATTGATTCAATGTGTAGGATTTTAAGTTAATGTTGGATAATTTATTTTACGTGTTAATTATACTGTCACTATTTCATTTCAATATATTGATATGTGGTGATTCTTCACCTCGTATTGGCGGCATGTGTCCTCTGCTTGTAATTAATTGTATCATAAAATGTAGGAGTGTTATTGATTACTATGTCTGTGTTAAATGTAGCAAAAGGGAAGTTACCCACTGCTTAAAGTGATGGTGTTGCCTATTGCGAGTATGTTGTGTTAATTTATTGTTGTTGTTAGTGAACATGGATCTTCTTTTTGCAGTTGGTGCGCAGCAACAGCCGTAGGTTTATGCCATCTCAAGCTGACGAAGAGGCTCATCAGTTATCGTACCTACATAAGCACCTGGGCAACATTCTTTCCCTCTTGGCAGATGCTACAGAAGGGGAAGGTGATGAATCTATGGTAAGTATTAAGTCATGTTGTTGCCTTTTTTTGCATTCTAGTAGAATGGGTTTCTTTAGATAGAGTGGAGAGTATACGAATCTTTCTTGGATTTGGTATATACTTTCACTTACTGTGAGCTTTGCATTGAAGGGTTGACCTATCTTTTCTTCCAGGTTTTATCTGTCGATAAGTTTGAACATCTTGGATTACTCATGTACTTTGGTGAAAAGGGATCTGAGAAATTTCCATTGAGCCAGAACACTCCATTTTTCGCAAATTCAGATCCTGACATGCCTGCATCTCCTGTTCCTGTACCACAAGTTCTAGATTGGCTTCTTCAGAACATATCCTATTCCCAGGAACATATTGCTGATAGAATAACTACAAAAGAAAGTGGGCCTAGTAATTCTTCTGATCAGGATGTTGCAATGGCTGATGTAGCCATAAATTCTGGAAAGCCCTCAAACAGACTTAGACTCCCAAGTTTGATTGAGGGCATCTCTAAATCAACATGCACAAAGCAGGCATCTGATATCAAGGGTACATCTATAAAGGTGAAATTAACCTTTTTTCTTTCAAATGTACCCATCTAATCTTCTCCCATTTTGTATTTAAGCCAAAAAGTAATGTAGTTTATTTTACTTAGGGTAAGGTCATTAAACCAATTATTCATTACATTTGATGCTTTCTACAGCTCATAAGATTTCTCTACGTCTGATTTCTGCATGGAATTCACTCCTCTTTTATCTTCTATTGATTTCTCAGGTAGTAAATTGCCATGAATCAGCAATTTACATCGTGGCACCTGTGAGATATGCAACAGTCTATGGATGTTCTGATGCAACTATTTTCCTTGGAGCTGTTGGCAAGGTAGTTTATTGTTGAATTTGACAACATCATCCATTCATTTCTCTGCAGTGTCCATGAATTATCCATTATTGTAATTAATTTAGAAATCTTTGCCTAAATAATTCTCTTACAGGCTGTTAGAGTTGAACACTGTGAACGTGTTCATCTTATCTGTGCAGCCAAGCGTATCTGCATTGCGAACTGCCGTGAATGCATATTCTTCTTGGGGGTTAACCAGAAACCCCTCATTATTGGAGATAACCACAAGTTGCAGGTGAGGCTTGCCTTATTTATAGTGTTTTTAACTTTAAACCTGTTTGCTGAAAAGTGCAGAAGTGCTTATATTACAATAACTACTCAGATCTTTTAAACACCAATAAAAAGATAGCACCACAGAAGCGTTCCTACTTTTCCTTTAATTCTCACTGTTTTTATACGGTGTTCATCAGGTAGCTCCTTACAACACATTCTACTCTCAACTGGAGGAGCACATGAATCAAGTTGGAATTGATCCTAACATCAATTATTGGAATAAACTAGTGGCTCTCGGAATTATTGATCCTCATGATTCATTATCGCACTCTGCGGGTGGATCTGATACCCAAGCTGAATCTGCCACATGCCTAGATCCAGATCACTTTACCAATTTTCTGGTAGGTTCTTTTATCTCTCTACTTTTGGCTGTATAGTATTTTTGCCTATCTATATATGGTTTTTCCAAATCCTGTAAATTTCTTACAATGACTAATATGCACTTCAATTATCAGATGCCAAGCTTCGTGGCTAATGAACAAACTGGTTTGACGAAAGATAATCCCTTCCCTTTGCCTGATCCTTACCTCGCATCACAACAGAAAAGTGTATGTTCAAGTTTTTTTTTCCTGTTTCGTGCTTCATTATGGTACGAGGCATCTTCCTTCTTTGACACAAATATGACAAAGATGATCCATCCTCTTCTTTGATATTCAGCTCAAAAGTTTGGAAGAAGTTAAGCAACTCTTAAGGGACACTGACCTTGACGAGAGCCGGAAGCGAGAATTATCTAGTGCACTCCATACTTATTTCAGAGACTGGCTACATGGTAATAATGCCAACACTGTCACCTTTTGTGTGTAGCACATTTTAGTCTCTCCGCCTTTCTATACAAGTTTGATGCTCTCATGTATATGATTTCCCTTTTTATGTGCGATAATTTGCCATCTCGGTTAATTCTATAGAACTTGTGGTTGATTTTCTCTTCCCTTTGGAATGAATTGGCAGCATCCGGAAATATTCGACAGCTTTACTACTTACAAGGAGAATAAGAAGCATTTGCTGTAGGAAGAGTTGAATGATCAAGAATGACGTTAAATTTCATGCATTTCTCCTTTAAATTAAAACTCAGGCACCTCGAGTTCTTTTCTTGCCATTTTTGCTGACCTGGAGGCTGATGGGACTTCGATGCTGTCACGTCAGGCTGTTTCTTTTGCTTACCCTATTCTCTAACGAATTTTACTGTAGATACAGAACAATTTTTTGTTGTGAAACTGTAGCTAGCAACAAGGAAAAGATTCATCCCAGATTGATCCCTCGACTCTGTTCGAGAAGAAGAGTGAAAAATGTGGAAAAAAAAGAAAGAGATAAGAAAGAACACTGCTCTTAGAAGCTGCTGTAAAACTACATTTTTGTTACTTGATTATTGCGGCAAATGATGCTCATATCACTTCTTTTTTACAGTTTTTCATGTAATCTATTTTGCCTATGGTGTTGAAATATTAAACTTGTCATGTGCAAAATTTCTATTGCTAGTAGCTTTACCTCTGCTTGGGTCTAAAAATGTAGCAGATAATTTAAAATCTACTCACGCTGTAGTTTAACTACTGGAGTATCTTATTTTATATGTGGTGTGGTATTCTTTATTTATCTTTTTTTTAGATTATTTTATATTTGAGGCGTTCTGCATTTTTAGATCTATAAAAATGTGATATTCGTACATGTCGATAATAATCAAACTCAAATTTAAAAATTAGGCTTTTAATTTAGGTGCTTCACGAGAACCTAATTTTATCTTAAACCATGCCCATTCATTTCAGCGCAAAAGTAGAGCAGTCAATTTTTGACACGACACGAACACGCACAAAATTAATGGGATAGTGTCAAGCTTTATCGGGTTCGGGTTATATTAATTATTTATATTTTGAAGTAAATATAATTTGTGATACAATTTTTCTAAAATAATTTGTATTTTTTTAAAATCTAAAAATGAATATATTCTATAAATTTTAAAAATTATGCATTTATTATTTTTTATTATAATTTTATATTTTTTATCATATAAATTTAATTTTTTATCGTGTTGTGTCAACACGAAAGTTATCGTGTTCGTGTCAGATTCGTGTCGTATTCGGGTTTGAGCTAGCAAGTCGGGTTCAGGTTCAGCAAAACCTTAATAGGTTAGATTTAGATTTGATCTTAACTAGTCGAGTTGTTATCAGGTCTACCCGATGACGACCCAACCCGCACGATTTAACAGCCTTGTGCAAAAGGACCTAATTTTAACCTAATTAGAACAGGGCGATCTCCATTTCAACCGCAACCAATTATTCCCTTTTCATTAAAGCATGAAGCCTTCTGTGATTTATAGAAAATTATTACACCAATCAACTTTAAATGGCATTGCCAATGTTCTTAACAACAATTTTTGTGTAATCAAAGCATCTCAAGAAAGTACATAAAATTTATTTTAAACTGTCATTCACCCAGTACACTTGTGTTTCAAAAAGAGTTTAACAGGAACTGCGCCGGCAGTAACTAATTGACATTCGGGCTTGGCCTTTTCTCACGGGTGTATACATAGTTTACTCTGCCAGTCTCCCTCTTCTCGATACCTAATACTTCGATAATGGCAGACGTGGCCGCGAAGGTAGCTCCTGCACCCATGGCTGACGAAATGCTCCTCCCTGCAATGGATAGAGAATTGTTCGTCACATTTCAGACTAATTTATTCCAACCACAGGCCTTGTAAATTTAAATGACAGGAGAAAGCTCCAACTAGTAACAAGTTTCTTGAGCACAGGACTTATAAGTTTGGGTAAAACAAAAGGAATGATGAAAAGTTTTAGCATCTTAGAAAGTCAAAGGAAGTAGACAATGTGCGATATCAGAAGATGTGTTTGTCAAATGAACTGGGAAGATTAGCAATCTTATGAACGAAACTGTTGATTGTAAACATGACAACATTCAGTTAATAAACAAAGTTCAGTAATGAAGGTTTAGATGCATGCAACTACATATGTAGAATATGTACTTGTATATTCTCAAATTTTGCTCTGTTAAAATAATTAAAAACAAGATGCCTTCTTTTCTTCACCTTTTTATTTTGTTTAAAAAACAATGAAGGATACCTTGTTTATTAGATAAGTAGGAGTATATGTCTATAAAAAAAATTTGCCATGGGGCATGCTAACTAATTGCTAATTCCAACAGACATAATTTAAACAACACGTGAAATCATGATATCATCACCTTTTTGCAACTGAACGAAAAAAGTCTGATTTTATTTACAGTAAATTAGTAAGTGAAATCATCACCTTTGAAGCCAAATACAGTAGCCCCAGCAACAAATCCTCCAACTGCTCCATTAATATAGTCTCTCTTCATACGCTGCTTCTGCGCTAACTGCTCAAACCCCATGTAGAGTCCACCAATAGCAGCAAATGTTGCTCCATGGTTACCCATCATCTTCAGTGTCCTGATCAAACCAGGAAGTGCGATACTCCTCTCAACACGAGGTACGTCATGCCAAGTAGCAACAACCATGCCCCAAAAGGTGCCAGCCACTAGTCCGGTGGTTGCCCCTTTCATTGTTTTCATGATAGAAGATTCTTCATCTTCCATTTTCTTAAGGTCCTCGATATCCATTTTTGCTTTCTTTATATTAATACGACAACAAAGTCTGTACAAAAAAAAAGAAGAAAAAAACTATCATTCTTACAATATACAGTGCTATGTTTCAAGAATTAAGACAACCAATACAACAAAGAAAGAACACACAGCAAAACTAATCAAAATGAATCTGAACAAGGAAGGATAATTCAAGGAAATGTGCCTTATAAAACAAGAACCTAAGAGAAATTAATAAGGTTTACACTCGAACATATCCTAAAATAGCTCCACATAAATATGATGTTAACAGCTGCAGTCCAACTTAGACTTCGCTCACTGGCCTTTTGACAGTTTACCTGTAACTCTGATACAGGCTAACAACGCACTTATCAATACAAGTTAAACAGGAAGGAGCTGCAGTCTGAAGCACTCGCACGAAAGTAAGAAGGCAAAATTTCCCCAAATTTAGAAATTAAATATATATCAGCACCTCAGAATTTCGAAAATATGATCAGAGATTCTCACAAGTCAAATGTACTCAAAAAGAAAAAACCAATGATAATAAACAGCACCAATATGGTAGGTGGTATTGAAAATTTCATCATCAGATTCTAGCTTACTCACAAATTTCTTAATCATAAAGTTTCAAGCCCTAGAATTAGAAGTTGTGAAGCTTGTCAATACGATCTAAAGATAGAATACAAAGGTGAAACATGAAGCGGTATACTATTCCGTGTATCTGTACAAGAAGAAGAAGAAGCTCACCTGATATGCGAATTTCAGATCTGTCGGAGAGAGAGGAGTGGAGAGACGGAGGAGATGACAATGAAGTTTTTCTAAAAAAGAAAACGAGAAAAGAAAAATAAAATAAAATTGATATGGATATCGACAGTTATCTGGGCCTTATTGGGCTTCATAATAAACATTTTTGGGCTGCATATATAAATACGGCTCAATTTGATTCATGCCCAAGCCCAAATCTAAACCCAAGCCCAAGCCCAATAGCAAGACCACGTATTACGCCTTTGCTACAGTACAGAAGAAGGCAACGACTGTCTGAAACGAACTGTGTAACTGCAGAGCAAAATAAATTCCAAAATCACGAGGCGTTTTTGCAGGTTTATGCTTTGCTAAATCCGAAATCATCAGGCCAAAGAAATGCAGAATCAAGAAGAAATTCGGAACCTTCCGATCGACATCGCGTTTGCTCGTCTCGGAGGTAAACTCATCAGTTACATTCGACTGTTTCGACTGTAGTTTTTGTCTTCCACCATCATCTAGTTCTTTTTTTATAAATAAATTGAGTTGATGTATTGTTTCGATTGAAGAATGGCTGGTGGATCGGAAGAGGATTCCGGCGGATTGGAGGAAGCGGATGGCGTCGGTGAGGGCAAAGATTGCGACGTCGTTTGCTGCACTGCCTAAAGACATTGACCCTTTCTTTCAAACCCTCGACCTCGAAGGTTTTAATACCTCCTTATTTATTTAGTTGATACTTTGTTAGTCAGTTCACTTTTTATTTTGTCAAACCGTGATGATCAGTATTTGTTAAAACTCTAGTGTTAGCATGTGTGCATCTGGGAGGAAAAAACGAGTAAGTGATGCTTGGAAAATGCCAATTGCCTTTACTTATCTGAAAGTTATTGGAAAATCTGCATCTATCCGGGTTATGGCTTGTAGGAATTTCTGATTGCATGTTAAGTGCTATATTGTTTGTGATTAAAGTGGTAACTTTTTATCTTGTTGCTACTAAAATTATTTATCAGGAATTGGCTATTTAGAAGCAAAGAAAATATATGAAATTCTCTTAACGTCGACTCCAGAAAGCCGTAATATATTTGGTCGGCTTTCAGGTGCTGCTGTAAGATATCCCTAAACCTCACTACATCTGTTCCCATTCAAACATATTTTTCGACAGTTTGTTACAAATCCCACAATATGACAGGGTGATTGGGAGACTATAGTGCGTGCTTATGAGAAAGATCATATTTTTCTTGGCGAGGCTGCTCAGATAATGGTCCAAAATGTGAATTATGAAATGTGAGACAAGTTTGTAGTTTTTCCTTACAAAATCATAGCATCAATACGCCGCCTACTCTATTACATCTTTGCTTCTTACTGATCATTTATTTTTATTTTTATCTTAAAGCCCATATCAGAAGAAGCAAGTCCAAAAGTGTCAACAACAGCTTGTAGAATTAGAGCGAAAGGAAGCTGATATAAAGAGAAATGCAGCTCTTTCAGCAGCAAAATATTCAGAGGCTTGTCAGGAGCTAGGATTACAGGTCTTGCTTTTGATTCACATTTTTTATGTTTGCCCTTTACATTACAAGGTGCTCTGTTTGCATTTGATACTTAGAAGACAAGTCTGCCTCTGCAGGGTATTAATGTCAGGTCAGAGCTATTAGAAACAGCTATAACATCTCTCCCAAACACTTTTAGTCAGATGTTAGAAGTATTGAACAGTGACTCTGTAAAAACGGCCATTGAGTTCTACTCAACATTTGTTAAGGAAATTCATACAGAGAAGGATGTAAGGGTTTTGTTGAATTGATTTACTTCGAATAATATTTTAAAGCATTACCATTCATCTAATAAAATATATAATTATTTCCTTGCAGAAAACTCCGGGCCCTGTATTGTCAAACTTGATTAATATTCGCTTACATCCCCCTTCTCTTAATGTTTCTGTGAGTCCTGAAGTTTTCTGTGCTGTAACTACTGAAGTAAGCCATGAAGACCCTGCAGTTGTGGATGGTGGGGCAGCAGATATTGCTGCCGACAACATTGACTGGGATATTACTTTGGACAGTTCTGACATTGATTGGGATATTGGTACTGCAGAAACAGAAGATAATGGAAATGGATTGGGTCCGTATGAAATTGTTAGTGCTAGTGATGCTTTGCCAAATTCTCCTCATAAAGATGGTATTGATACTAATGAGGTCGTGGAAAACATGGTCACCCCAGCTCAAGATGTCTCTCTGTCAGGTATTTCTTGGGATATAAGTGTTGAGAATCCTCAGGTTGGTGGGGGTGAGGATGCTGGCTTAACAAGCACTCCCACAGAATCTGGTTCGACATATAATTATTCTAAAGTTGGAGCAACTGGAAGTAGCCAAGCGAGGACTCAGCTTATGGAGACAGAATACAGGAATAAGATCCTTGATGACTTATTTGAGGTTCGTACTGACTTAGTTTTACACTTACAAGTTATCATTTTCCTATGAACTATATCTCTTAGTATTCTGCTACTTATCGTTTATAATTATTTATACACAGATTTCTCATATTTTAGCATCTGCTTATCTTAATGATTCATCTTTCACTTTAATACTGAGATTAGGTCAAAGCATTTCTGAACCAACGGTTGCTTGAATTGACAAATGAAGAAACCTTATCATTACAACACCAAGTCCAAGCAATGGCTCCCTTTGTGCTCCAGCAGTACACTACTGACTCTATCCGGGAGATGCTGTCAAATGTATCGTTAGCCATCTCAAAGTTAATCAATAGGAAGACTGGAGATATGATTATGATACTTAACTCTAAAAGGTATCAACAGGACCCTCTCTCTCTATATATATATATATACACACACACATATATATACATACATGGTTTCAGTGTGTTCTGTTGCATGGCCAAATTTTTCACTGAATATTAGCTTTGCAGTTCAGTTCTATTGTCCCTTGTAGATTCATGATTCCAAAAAAGTTTTTCCCTCACCATAGTAATGTTTTTATCTATGATATTCCATATATGATATAACAGTCCTTTTCATAACTATCTGAACATCAGATTTCTGGATCGTTTGGTGAATACACTGGAGGAAAAGAAGCACCATGAATCCAAGTTAAAGGAAGGGCTAAAAGACCTTTATGCTAAACGCCTGGAGCTACAAAATTCATTATCTTCCTCATGGCCCAAACAAGTAAGTTCATATAAGGAGCATACTTTTACATGCAATCTGTTTTCTTTCAATGACTCAGTTCAGAAATGAATATGCGTGGTCATTCTATAATATTAAATTACAAAAGCAGAATGCACTACAACATTAGTTTGCTTGTCCTTACAAATTACTTCCTGGCATAAGTTGATTCATATTATTATTCGCTTCGCTACTAATTTTGCAGGAAGCAGCTCTTATCAAAACCAGAGAGTTGAAGCAACTTTGCGAGAGCACGCTCTCAAAACTTTTCGACGGAAGGCCTGTTAATATTATTGGAGAGATTAACACACTCTTAAGTAGTGGCTTAAATGTATAAAATTCCGTAAACTCTCTGTTTGTAGACTTGTAATGATAGCTGCTAACGAGTGTTGACTACAGTTTTAAGTTGAATGATATATCGAAGTGATGCTATGAATCATTGAATTGTTCCATAATAATCACTGTCTCCTCCATGTATTACTATTACTCTCAATTGCTCTCAAAAAAGCCTTAATAATATTCGACTGTTGAAAGCAAGGAAACATTATACAGAATAGTAGCTTTGAGAGGGGGAACCAAAGAAGCTAGTATTGGTTGATCTGAAAGATCTTTCAAAGTCTGCTTCTGCCACATCTGCTGCTGTCGGATTCAGAAGTCGACACAGCGACTCCACAGTTTCAGCTATGGAGGGCCTGAATTCCTGCTCCGGCTACGTTTCACAAGAGAGAGTTATATTCATAAGTTCATAACTAAGTTGTGCAGTGAACTTGGCATATGAGGTGTTTTTCCCATACCTGAATGCACAGAGAGACTACATCAGCAAAACGAGACAGAGCCTTGGAGGGGATTGTATTTTTCACGGCCGGATCGACCATCTGCGCTAAAGATGCGCTGTCGTGTAGCCTCGATGAAGCCCATCTCACCAGAGACTGCTCTCCCGGTCCCCGTGTACTGATAGATATATAGATAGATAGAGAGAGAGAGAGAGAGAGAGATCTATGAGATGGTAGCAAACTGGGAAAAGTTGAAGTAGGAAAGGACTGTACCTGTCATATGGTTTCCTTCCTGTCACAAGCTCCAACAGCAGCACCCCAAATGCATAAACATCAGCCTTTGAGTTACCAGAGCTAGTTTGCACATGTTCAGGTGCTATATACCCACTATCAGCAATTGCCATTTCAGAAGCCTTGAGCTTAACTGTGTTCCTCGAAAGGGGTCTCAGTATAGCCAATCCACAATCACAGACATATGGCTTCAACTCTTCATCAAGCAAGATATTAGCAGCCTTCAAGTTGCTATGCGAAATAGGTGGCACAAATGATGAATGCATGTAACTGTAAAATCATAGAAATAGACTAAGGAATGATGGGATTACTTTACAATGACAAAAAGTTATCTATACTATCCTCTACTCACTCCAGAGCGCGTGCTACGCCAACCGCAATCTGAAGGCGCGCGATCCAGTTCAGTGGCTTGTGAGGAACAGAATGCAGAGCATCATTGAGTGAGAAGTTTCTGATGAACTGATACACAAGCAGATGCTTCCCATGCTCCATTGAGTAACCGAGTAGAGGCACGATGTTGGGATGCTTCAAACGCGATATGTTCTTAATCACATCGAAGAACTGCTGTTCTTCGATGATGGATAGAGGTACTGTCTTAATGTTCTTCACAGCCACAACCTACCAGAAGAGAGGATATATGTCAAAAAAAGTTTACTCTTTCAAATCTAAGTTCAATAACAGTACCATTCCATCTGGAAACTGTGCTTTGTAAACAGAACCAAGTGATCCTTCTCCAATAAAATGTTCTTGACCAAAGCTGTTTGTTGCTATGTGAAGCTCTGCTATAGTATACACTCTTGGAGTAGCTCCCATCTTACTATTGGACAAACTCTTCCTCCTTGGCAGTTTCAATGTTCTAGTTCGAAGAGGCGGCAAACGGGAGGGGGTGATCATCAGTGAAGAACTGAATCCTGATGAGTTGGGGCTGCCTTGTCCACTCACAGATGTGTAATCTATGCCAGAAGAAGCAGATAGAAAGGGTTCAAGAAAAGGATAACATAAGAATGACATGATCACTTTCAAGATTTTGTTACCTTGGAGTGTATCAGTTGGGAGAGACTTCAAGGAGTCTCCGGGGCTCAATGAGCTTTTGCGCCTTCTCGCAAAGGCCCGTTGTCTCTGAACAAGAACCGTAAGGGCTGCACACGTTGCAACCACTACGATTCCAACAGTTATTAGAACTATCACAACTGCATTCGGTTTCTTCTTTGTGTGAGATTCTTTCACTAGAGGAGGACTTCTCTCAAAGGTACTAAAATTTGTTGCTGCTGGACTGTTCTGCTGGATAGGCACATAGTTTGTAGGAAAGTTCCATGGAGGATAGTTTGTTTCTTTCACAAACTTATTTCCCCCAATCCTGAATTAAGACAGCAACAGTTGAATAATCAAACAATCATATAAACCAAACTGAAGAAGATACATTGAAGAATTATTACACCATACCATAAATTGGGTATATTTTGGAAGTTTTCTGGAATAACACCACTGAAATGGTTATCTTCAATATTCCTGAAAGTTGAAACTAGTGAGTGCATAATCATCTTCAATATAGAAAACAAAATTCAGTTTCATAATTAGACAAACATACAGCTCAGTGAGAGAGAGATTAGCCAAGAAAACTACTGATCCAGTAAACTGGTTACTCTGCAGAAACCTGCAATAATATTTACAGCTCAATTACTGTAAATATTAAGCAAAGAACAAAGAAGAACTCACAAGCCTGTAAGGTTTTTCAAAGATTTGAAGGAGGTAGGTAGATCTCCAGAGAAGCTATTGAAGGACAAATCCCTGATTTAAAAAAACAAAACAAGATGCCATTTCTCAGAACTGAAAAAAACAAAGAAATTTCAATAATTGTATCTTAACATACATTAGTTTCAGATTCATAAGGCCAGAGAAGACATCTCCCAACGATCCGGATAACGAATTGTGGCTCAGGTTCCTACACGGAGTAAAAGACGAGCAATCATACATTAGTCTTCAAACTTTTCACAGATGTACCAATAAACATATAGCAAGCTGCTTACAGATGTCGGAGGTGCTCCATCTTCTCTATCGAGTATGGAAAGCTCTGACTAAATTTGTTCTCAGCTAAGTTTCTGATATGCATTGACAGAACCAAAACAGTTTAGGATTATCGCAGTATTCTGAGTTAGTTATTACATGAACAAGCTAAGCTAAGCTAAGTTTAGTATCTTACAAGCTTGTGACATTAAGAGGTAAACCGTTAGGAATTGATCCCTCAATCTGATTTGAACTAAGGTCCCTAATAAATTGATGTCACACAAAACCAAGAATAGGTTACAAGGCAGGACTTGATATTGATGAGCACAGAAACTAACAAACGAGTCATTACAAATGCTTCAGATTCTTGAGATTGGAGAGGTCAAGTCCAAGACTTCCCGTTAGTCCTAATCCATGAAGTTTACTGAAAAAAGGGAACACATATAAGAATTTATAGTAACTATAATCCAAGAGTATATCCATTTATATCAATAACAAAGAATTACAGACAGGTTGAAAACCGATGATCCGATGCATTGAACTCCGGTCCAGAGTTCTTCACAAGGGTCTCCATTCTCTGCATTCCAGTGCTCCAGCTGCATCGGTCTGTTGAGGGAATTATACAGAGCTCGAAGAGCTTGAACTGCATAACATCAACTTATAAGGATCGAAGCAGTCATTAACAGTCAACAGTAATTTCAAAATTGAAGTTCAAAGAAGACTACTTACCCTCTAAATCATCAGTTGTTGCCCATGACTGAAGTCCCATAATCGAACAATAGAGAGCCAGGATCAGAAAGAACAGATTCTTGGCCATATTTTCTGCAAAAACACCGGAAAATCAAAGGAAGGATTAGCGCCATTATTAAGGGAAGCAAGGAAGTGTGAAACTTGAAACTCTTGATGAAGCTTCGCATAATCGCAGATGTGAAAATCAAGAAAAGTATATCGAGCATTATTCTTCTCCAAACTTCAATCCAAGTAAATCTAATAATATGCAGAAATTTTTCACCAAATGATGGGTCGAAGCTGAATACAAACAAATAAATTCAAGAACATAATTTTTAGATCAGAATTACCAAGAATATTAAAGAAAAGTGTTTCAAGAATATAACTCGCAGCACACAAGTACATACTCAATATGGGGTATGTGTGCATGCATGCGCAGATGCAAATGAATACAGCATTTGAAGATACACACTATCTCCGACTCCGATAATTACAGAGAATAATGGATTGTGTTATCGAGAGAGAGAGAGAGAGAGTTGATGATGAATGAATAGAGTAAGAATCTGCAGAAATAAGATGGCTGGATTCTTGATGCAAATGGTTATATTATGTAGTTTACAGGCGCGTGATATGCACGTGCTTGGGTTTTTACAAAATTACCGTATCCAAATAATTACTTTGGGTAATTAATAATTATAACCAAAATTAACAAAATGTGTGTATCTTAATCAATTTTAAAGAATTAATTTACATATTTCGACTTTTCATACAAACTTACCAAATATTTTTTCAAATTCTATCCCATATCTGAAATCCGTATAGGCACAAAAATATTTATATCTTTTGCCCAACTAATTTAGGATTTTAGGGTTTAAATGTTGTGTTATTATTTCCCTCTTCGAATCATCATATACAAATAAATTTGAATGCATTAGCTCTCTGAAATCAAAATTTGAAGTCTTTGGAAGTTTTCATGGCTGGAAGAGATGACGATGATTACATGGGAGATCTCTCCCAGTTTGTAACGCAAGAGGTTCCTCGATCTTCCTCAAAAAAGGTACTTTTGCCGTATAATATCGCCGCAATTCGATCTTTTTCAACTTCACGCATCCCTTTTAGCTGCGCGTAAATTGATGTTTCTTTTTCCGATTCTTCTTCATTTTTATGGCGCTCAACTTGGATAGTATGTATATATGTTTAGTGTAGAAATTACTGTAGTCGCGAGTTTGAGACTAGCTTGGTGCATTAAAGTTGGGAGTTGAGTGTTGTTTGTGTTTGATTTTAGAGGATTGATTCGTTTTGAAGTCCTCCTTAGTACTGGATGTTGATTTCCGTTTATGCATTTAAGTAAAGCTTTTACCTTTATTCACAGCAATCTAGTAGTAATCCCGTGGTGCCAAAATCTTCTTCGGGCAAGAAATCGAAATTCCAGAACTGGCAGGAGCGGAGAGATCTCGACCGAAAGAGGAAGCAGATAGAAGAGGATAAAAAGACAGTAGAAAATTGTGGTTCTGCAATACCACAGTCTAATATTGGTTTCAAGCTTTTAAAACAAATGGGATACACTCCTGGCTCTGCATTGGGCAAAGAAGGCTCTGGGAGGGCTGAACCAGTTTCTCTCGAGATCAGAAGGGGTCGTGCTGGGATCGGTACAGAAGATCCAGAGGTAGCAAGGATGAGGAGAGAGAAAGAGAAGTACGAGATACATAAGTTGAGAGAGAATGAGTTGATGGAGAACTTCGGGAGTCATCAGAAAGAGCGGTGGAAGGGAAGGAGAATCGTGGTGAACTTTCAAAAGGCAGATGCTGCGCTGGCGCAGCTGGAAAATAGGGAGGTTGAGGTGGAGAAGAAGGAAGAGGACGATGAGAAAAAGGAAGAGGAAGAGGAGGAAGAAGAAGAAGTAATAACAGAAGAGGTACATTTGTTTCTACTTTCTATATATGTGCAATTATCCATTGAGTTTTCGACAATTGTTTATAGTCTTGATCAGTCTTGTGTCTGATTTGATTCTGTTTATAGTTCTGAAGTTGAAATGATGCATAGGAAATGATATATAGTGTGCTATAATTTGGACAGACGCATTTCTATCTGCAATTAGTTCTAGAAGGATCCCGATATTGTGCTAGTGATACCAATTATCATGCTATGTTGCTATGCTGTGAATGTTTTAGTAGTATTCCATTTACTACTGCCCGTCACTTTAATCTTCGTGCTTAATGAGCTTGCGCCTTGCTTGATCATGGCTTATCTTGGTTGGATATATGGACGAGATATTATGCTCTTGAATCAAAATCTGTTTATGTCTCATTGACCCCAACCTTGTATTACATGACTCTGTCCTTTGATGCAGGACTTGCTAAATATATTGCTGAAGCTAAGGAACGAGTTCAACTACTGTCTCTTCTGTGGATTTCAGGTAAATTACTAATACGATTGATCTCAGTGAATAAAAATTACTCAACCTTCGATATGAAATGTTTGTCTCCTCGAGTTGCATCTTACTCGCTTCACCTTAAAAATATTTTCAGTATGAGACTGCAGAGGCGCTCGACTCAAACTGCCCCGGTATTAATGAAGACGATCACTAGATTCATTGATTCAATGCATACGGATACCGAATTCTTAGGCTGATCTCGTATATCCTCTCCTCTCCACAATGGATTGGAAAACTTTTGCGAGTTATTGTTGGCTTAAGAAATGCTCCTGTGGTTCGAACACGGAAGTAAAGACAGGAGAAGGGATGCATCGGAGATATCTGCTGCTACTTTTTGAATCGAGTTCGAGCTATAGCCTATACTTACTGAATCCAGCTTTGATATTCCAAAAGATCCATTTATCATTCTGTGATATCACTAAATGGTGTGTAATTGAGCCAAATATTGTCATGCTCAAGGTTGGCTCTTTTATTATCAAACCAATGATCCATGCCGCAAGCTTTTTTATCAAATACAGTACTTCCAGAGTCATGAGCTTATTCGAGCCTAAACCATATCTATAATTACATATTATATCTAAGAATGAAGTATTTTATTTACCATAAACGTTTAATCAACTTGTAAGCTTGATAAAACAAATAAAATAATTAGCGATTTGATACAAAATATAGGAGTATATAATTAGCAATTGTGTTTTTAAATTACATCACTAATTGAGTTACTTAGCTAAATAAATACTGTCATAGTCGAACTTGGCAAATGAAACATATACTAAAATTGTTAAGACATCAGTTTGAGGAAATACAGTCGTCATAGTCGAGGTAAGCAAGGTCTCAAGGTTACACAAAAGGCACAAATACATAAGACTACAGAGCACATGCTGCAAGAGTGTCTGAGGTCTCAAGGTTACACAAAAGGCACAAATACATAAGACTACAGAGCACATGCTGCAAGAGTATCAAATCAGACGTTCAAAGCGACCAATTCATATGCTGGAGGGAAGCATCGTACCCCCTCGAGTGAACGAGCTCGTGGAAGTGCCCCTCATTCGGCTGACCCAGCCCGAGCTCCCCAATGAGCTCGTTACCGGCACTGTGAGAGGCTTGTCCATGGGTGAGATCACTAGGCATCTCGTATGCAAAAGGTGTAATGGTGTTTGCATCGTGATTGACCGACGCTGGTTGAGCCATGGCTGTGCCGGGGAAATGACTTACTCCGAGGCTTGTGGATCGGGGTCTCGAGCTCCAAGGCTGAGTTGACAGAAGAGAGAGAGCATTGGTGGAATCGGAGACTCCGTCAAAACATCCTTCTGAGGATATAGGTAGAGGAAGCTGAGAGTTGCCCTGCAGTGGAAGGTGGTACTTTCCTGCTATGGAAGCTTGAATTCTCATTTCTCGTTCGGTCGGCCACGAGTCTCGTCCCTTGAGAGCCGGGTTTGAGCTGAAGTCCACCAAGAATTCACTGGGTTTACCATGCTCATCTGCCATGAAAGAAACCAAAATATCATGAGACAAAGAGAGGGTTAAGGACAGCTTAGTAAACGTGATGCCTAACCAAAAATTGTTGGAGTGAAGCTTCCATAGCTGGTAGATAACAAAGAAGACCCTGGCGGCTTCCTCCGACGCTCGTTGTGGCCAGCTAGGCGCCTCCGGCAACTCCGCTTTCCTTGGTCGAATTCAGACAACTGATGAAATCTGGAGGAAGACTTTCATGTTACAGTAAGCTATAGTACTTATTACATCAAAGATTTGATGAACAAAGACAGTTCTGTTCCTAACCATGTGATAACATAACTACAAGTTGATGCCACAATAGAATTATACCAACTAAGAAATGCGGCTACCAATATAACTAGACAATTCTTGCTAAAATACCTATTTCTAAGCAAGAATAGGACAAGAAGTACCTACTGCAAAATATTTAGTCTTAATTCTAGTTCCTTGATGTACATATCCATTAAAGCTCAAGGTACAATACCTAAAATCCACCACAAAATAGTAATAGTTGTAGCATTGCTTACCTAAAATACTCAGAAAAGAAATTATATATATATGTATATCAAACCCAATTATAGTAGCTTTTTAGACTTTAGAACCTAATATTTTTTTCTTTCGTTTTTAAATAATTACTGTTTGATTATACAGATATAATCAAGTTCATTAGTACTTTATTTTTCATTTACATGTATGTTTGTGCATGGGAAACAGAAACCAGAGCCAAAGGTTTCGATTATTAAGAATATTTTTATACTAGACTCGAGTTTACCCAAAGCGAGAAAACAGAGCTGAAAATAGGGTTATTTGAAAGTTTACTGCACAAGTCCCTATCAAATTAGCTTTTTTTAGACCAGAGAAGAACAATCATACTTAAAACTCCAACCTTCCACACACACACACATACATAGCCAATATTAAAGATTTCTGAAAATTTTTGAAGCCCTGAAATATCACTATCAAATGCAACAACAAAGCTAACCAGACAAATAAATGATAAGGAAAACAGCCTACAAACAGCAAAGCAAATTAAGTCCAACATCAACCTCAAAAACAAGAACCAGAAACATAAGGAAAATCAGAGAAGGCCATGAACGTTAAACATTAAAATACAAGTAAAATCAAGAGCTCCCAAAGTCCATTTTTTTTCAAGAGAATGTTCTTTCTACTAATTACTAGTACTAAGAGAGAGATTGGTTAATCAAGAAAACAAGATTGAATTTTTCTTATTCTTCTTCTTCTTCTGATTAACAAGACACAGAGAGAGAGAGAGAGTGGACCTGCTGCACTGCTGGCAAAACCTTTGCTCAAGGCCAGAAACAATGACCTTGGGAGATTTAGAATGCACACCACAAACTTTGTGTCTTGAATAGTAAGCCTTAGCATCACTCAGATCTACTCTGCATCCCTCCACCTGGCAAAAAGCCTGCGCCGCCGCACTCCTCCCCCTCTTCGCCGGAGACGGCGGCTGCAACCCACAACCAGCCCCCTCGAAGTAGATTTTCTTCCCAAACTTCAACCCATTATGCGAGTCCAGCCCAGCTGAAGAAGATGAAGACGAAGAAGACGAAGAAGAAGAAGAAGAAGAACCCTTTTCCATTATTGATGCCTAGAACACGACCATTGCTCTTCTCTAAATCAGATTGAACCCACCACGTGCATTACTTAGGCACATAAAAATAGAGAGAAATCTATGGAGCAGAAAATAAATGGAATTAATTTTATATAAAAAATGGGGTCTTTCACTCAGTATTCAGTAAAAGTGGGTTCTTTTCAGTACTCTCTCGCAGCAGCGTCAAAATACACTTTAAAAGTTACTCCCTCCGCTCCACTTAAAATCTAAAGATGTTGATTTAGTGTATAGTGTATAAGAAGTATAATGAGTGGAGTTAGAAAGTTGTAATGTTAGTGGAAATTGAGTCTCACTTAAAGTGTGTTGTGAGTGGAGGTTGAGTCCCAAAATAAAAACTTTTAAGTGTTAAACACTTTTATGGACACCCCGAAAAAAAAAATTCATTAAACACTTTCGTGGACGGAGTGAGTAAATTATTTGAAAAGATGGAACAAAACACACACACAACACGCACTGAGCCCTGCAAGTTGCAAAGAGAGTTTATTTTCAGTCAGTGTTCAAAGCTGCTGAGTGAGAGAGAGACAGAGGTGCATAGATAGCGTATATCAGAACTAAAAAAATCTCGAAGTATCGGAGATAATAGTTGAACCAGTAAGATTAAGATTGAATCTTGGATAACTAATACTAATGATTAAAGATAAGTTTTATCTTGGATAAAAAGTCAAGATTGAATCTTGGCACTATATAATCTTATAAACCAAACAACCCCTGCTTACAATGTGCGAGGTGAGTGAGGTGCATATTTTTACGGTCTATTTCTATAGATGGTAAATTTAAACCAAAATATTTTCTACGTTTATTATTTCATGAACCAATCATTGTTCATCATCCTTGTTGTGGATAATTACCTTGGTACATCTATCTCTGCACACACAATTTTACTCTTCTTGCTCAAATTTGAATGTGATGACATAATGTAGTGTAAATTCTTTGCGAGCTATTCCTCAATGAGTATTAGAAGCATAAAATAAAAAATATATATCTAAAAAATGGCAAGACCGCATAGGTTAATTTATATTCCGTTTAATAAACACTACATAAGAGTAATTTTAATTACATAACTAAAATTTTATTTGTCTAAGAGAAAAAATAAGTGCATGTCTTAATTGGCTCTAGAAGAAATTATGGCATACAATAATAATGAGAATGGGAGACATTGCTTAAACCAATAGGCAAGCTAGGTCGGAATTGCATTAATTATATGGTACCACTATTTATTAATAATTACTCCATTCTCAGTACATTAATTAAGACACATCTACACCTCAAATTTGCGCCAATCTAAAGATAGCTCTTTTAATAGAGTAGGCGAATTTATTTGTCATCCTTAATTAAAACGTGTAGTGTATTAAGAAACACCAATACGTGTTTAATTTAATAGATACGATCCATTTTGAATACTAGGAAACATTTCTCTCTCTCTCTCTCGACCATTTTTTTTCATTTCAATTAAATGCCACTAACCTCAAACAAACACAATGTAACAGCTGAAATATCAAACTACGATTGTCAAGAAAATATATTCTGTTTTTTGAAAAACTAGTAAAATGAGAAGTGCGTATTTTATGGATTTGACAGCGCGAATATTTTGTGTACCATCTTCTTCTTCTTCTTTCACTTTGAAGTTTGAAGTATCTAACTTGGAAGGTATGAAGATATGGTCGTATACACGAGACAAAACATAGTACTAATAGTTAGAGCTGGCAAAGTGGCGGGCCAGGCCCGGGACTGATAAGACTTTTCAGAATTTTGAGGCCCATCCAAATATTTTTGGGCTTCAAAATGTTAGGTCCAACCTGATCCCTTGCGGGCAAGCTTTTTTCTGGGCGGGTCCGAAGTTTAATTTATTTAAAATAAATAAGAATTTTTTTTGAAAATTTGACAATTACAATGTAAAATAAAACTATGCAATTAACAAATTTAAATGTTAATAAAATTCTGAATAAATAATTAAAAACATAAAATATAAACACTACAAGTTCATAATTTAAATTATATAACAATCCCAAAATAAACAATTAAAATTTTAAAAATATTTTATTCATTATCTATCAAAGTCATATAAAATATAAATATTACAATGATAATTTGAATTAAATAACAATTACAAAAAGTAGTGTTTTAACCTATACTATCGGGCGGACTTTTTAGTCCAAAAACCCCGAACTTTTTAGCCCAAAGCCCATCGGGCCCAATACAATTTTAGGCCAGGCTTTTTAGGCCCATTTTTTTGGGACCTCATTTTTTAAGCCCAAACCCCGGAATTTTGGACGGGCCTATGGGCTTGGCCATTTTTGCTAGCTCTACTAATAATAGTTAACAATTTGTGCCAGATTCTTATTAATATAAAAGTGTATGTTGTATATGTTGTACTTGTAGTATAAAGAGTTTAGGAGACAGTGGGCCTCAATTAATGTCTAGGCCCATTTTCATTTAGGAGGCAGTGGGCCATAATTAAGCTAGTAGGCCCAACATCACTCTTAAGAGTATTAATCTGGTAGCTAGCATAGCATTTTCAAAGTTCACTCTGTTATATTTCAATAGTAAAATATGAGATGATGTTTGTCAGTCTCACCTAAGAATCAACTAAAGTAGTGTATCATGAGTTTATCTATTATGTCCAAATCAAGAAAACTAGCAGTAAGAATCTGATATAACCTCAACACTCAAAATCAACTGATCAAGAATGACTGACATAAATCAACACAAAATGAGATGAAACCGAAGCTGATAAGCTCAATCAAGATTTCAGCACAAACCTCATCTCCATGTGTAGTAGTTCAAAATATGGAACCAGTGAGTTTCCAGAAACTATATTCATCAGGTGGAACAGAGATGGATGCAATGTCATATTTAAAAAAAAAAAAAAAAAAAAAAAAAAGAGGACAAGATAACATAATAATGCTCATTTTGGAAGAAGTGAGCACGGACAACAAGCAAAGAGGTATAAAAATGTTGAAATCCGATTATAAGCAGTATATAGTATTACTAGTCAAGAATGCGTTAGACAAGAAAAACTTCCCACGAATGAATGGAACACAGAACACCTTTTCATGCATTTTAGGTTGTTATATTATGTATAAGAATAACCAACCTACCTTGTCTTATCTATTTTTCTGTAAGCATTTTGTTAGAAGAAAGAAACTTGAAGTAACCCTCAACCGCACATCAGCAAATAAATTATTCAAAATTTAATTCAAGTAAAACAAATAAAACTATCCCATCACACCAAAAGGGTGATGCATATACTATTTATTATCAGCATCGAGCTGCGTTCAATCTATTGTAACACTCCTACTCTTGAGTAATAGAACTAAAGATTATACCTAAAAAGATGATATATGGTGAAATGGGATATAACTGGTATTTTACCTGAACTTCATGCACTGCTTCTGATCCTAGTGAATTCACACATCCACTTCTTCTCCCATCTTCCTCTAATCAGCCTAAAATAGAACTTCTGCACCGTTCACAGTTAAATCTTAAATAATAAGTGTTTTTTTGCGCTCTATTTCAGTGCATGGATCAATAGATAACCACTTTTGGCTTTAGCAGATCAAAATGTATTAGAGTACTTCTATAACAAATCTTGCATTGCATCTATCTAATACCAAAAGCACAAGAAATTTCAAGATATATTCTCAACTAATAGAAAAGAACCATCAAATTTAAGAAATGTTGTCAACGATATACCAAAACCGTCAAGTCAAAAGATATAAATGAAAACAAAGAAATACTGAAGGGCCAGTGTGAGCAGTCTCTCAATGTGAAACACGATCTTCATTGGCACTCAACACCAACTTCAGCAGCTCGTCTAGGCTTATTTTTCCTTCTACTCCCGTTCGATCTGTACCCGACAGATTTAATCAAGTCAGTACCGTTAACATTGCTGGCCACTACTCCATTCTCCTCTTTGACTGTCTCTGCATTTTCTTCTATTTGAGAAGCTCTTTTCCTCTTTGTGCCATTCTCTGCAGTAGCTTGGCTTCTCTTACTTTTACTCAGTACTGATTTTTGGGTCTCCTTTGCATCATCGTTTTCCTTCTCTAACATCACGAGTTTGTCCTCTTCCTCGACTTCCTCTTTCAACGACTTATGTGGCCTTCCTCTTCTCCTCATTGGCAACTTCTCATCCTCGCCACTTCCAATATCATCGTGATCAGCAACTGCATACTGTTTCCTTCCTTTGCCTCTCCCTCTACCCATTCTTGAACTGGACAATTTCAAGGCAGTGAATACAAAGAATCAAGGACTGAAAAAATTAAATCCTCATTGGACTACAGAAGAAGATTATCAAGATTCAAGTTCACACCTAATAATAAATAATTTAGATATAAAGCTCAAAACAAGTAAATCCAAAGACACAGATTATATCAATATAAGCAGAATTCGATACAAAGCTAAAAGATGCCACACATTAAGAAGCTGAAAGCAACCTTAGTTAATCTGATAGGATTCAGATTCATTAATTAGAACTCAACAAACGAAAATCATAGCATCACAGTTCAGAAATGAATGTACAAAAACTATAAAGTTTATCCACAATTATCTCAAAGCCAATCGTGATACAAGAAAAGTAATTAAACTGCGACACATCAATACCTCAAATTCTTGAAAACTACATCAGAAACAAACAGCCCGGAAAAACAGAACAAAAAAAAAAGTTACAACCAAACGCATACGCAAAAGGAAATTGATTAAAACATTTATTTACGATGCTTAAAATACTAAAGGGAGAAGCGAAGGGCATACCAAATGAAGCTGACCTCAGAAAAAAAGAAGATGTATCCTTAATCTAGAGAAATATTCTAAGAATATCGTCGAACCAATCAAGTAGCAAATAAAAACCCACTAATTAAATGTGTAGTTCTCTACTTGCATGATTAGTTTCAATAGTAATGGAAGTAGATAAACCAAGTCTTGATTGAGCAATCAGTGAAAACTATGGAACAAGATCGATCTGAGCCAGGAAAAGGAATGTGCAGATCAAGAAATCAAGAGGGAGTGAAAATAGATTCGGAAAATGAAATGGGATTGAAGATAAATCACTCCCTTCACGGAATTTTTTAAAGCAAACACAAGTAGTGAGTAAAGGAAGGCACTCTGCAACAGCAGAGAAGGAGAAAAATCAGGAAATTTTGGAACGACTGTGTAGTTAGAGTAAGAAGAGCTGTACAAGAGCGTATTTAATTATTTATCCTATTCACCAAATATTTATCAGATTATAAATAAATAAATAATTGTATATTTAAGTCTTAATGATCCACATAAATAGTTTATTTTAATTAATATCAAAAGGTTTTTTATTTTTTTTTCATTCACGAGCTTGTTCTTGATCACTTTGCTTACTAGTAACTTGATTATCCATTTTTCTTAATACATATTAGGATTTGATTATAGTTAGAATTTAATTATAATTATTGCGATTGCTATTGAAGGTCTTAAGTGGAAAGGACTAACCACATAGTATTTTACATAATAAATATATAAAAATATTAAAAGAATGTGCCAAGTTAAAGCTACATTACATTACGTGGTATAAAATTTCATTTATTGGTAGCATAAAATTTAATGAATGAAGTAATCATTTCTCAAGTAATTACTAAAGAATTAATTAAGAAAGAAGGGCAAAAGAGTCATTTCAGTGGGCAATGGTCGCGAGAGTCGTAATGAATTTACCTCCACCACATCTGACAGTTGCAATATTCATTTGCTTGGTTGTTGAATTTCAGAAAACCTAAAAAAGAATCTGTTCAGTGCCAAATTACAAAAGTAGCCCCCGCTCACTTTCTTATATGTGGCAGAGAGAGGGAGAGGGGTCCACACGCTGCACAGCTGGCTGCTACATGGGCCCCCCTCCAGTGGCGCCTCAAAGTCTTCATTGCTTTTCAGCGAAAATGCTTATCTGCCCGCGAATGATGTGGCATGCCATGTAGATATATATTAAATTCTTAATATTTTTTTATTAATTATCACTTTACGACTAAAGTTCATTGGTTAGGGTATAGTTTAATACTATTCAATAAAAATTAATAATAAAAAATAAATTTAACAAAAAAATGAAAATATAGTAACTCACATCTTAATGTGCCCGCCGCGCGCGGTGGAGCATTACTGTGCTTTTCCGCCCCTTATCATTATTTTTGTTTTGTCACCATCTGATATTGGGCTCATGATAAGCAGGCCCAATTTGATTTTGGGCTTCAAAGGCCCATCCTATTTTATTTTGAGACTATCTACCACTACCATTCTACCAAATCCTAATTGTAAAAGGCTTTTCCCTAAAACCCACTGCACTTTGAATCTAAGGCTATGTTCTTCGCATACATTTATTCAGGTGTTTATCTTATTATTATATTTAAATTTAAATTAATCATTATTTTTCTCCTTCATCCATCCAAATTTGGAGTGATAATATTATCTCTTAATAAAGTAAAATGAAAGAAAAAGACAATCTTGAATTTATCATCTAGATATAATAAATGGATAAAAAAGAAAAATTTAAAAAGTTTTTATATTTTATATCCCACATTTTCAAGAGATAATTTTATCTCTCGAAGAGAACACGAACTAAAAGTAACTTAATTTGCCCGATGTCTGATGCTAGTTAAAATAAACATGAAAATAAAAGAAGAATCAAAGAATGAAAATGACTCGTAAGTCGTAATTCATAAATTTATAATTTCAAGCATGTCAATATGCTAATTATCATAATTTGAAAACAAAATATCATTTTTTGTGCATAAGATCATTAATTATGACTTGATTTCCAGATTTAGTTTTAGTGTTAGTTTGTACGAAGGGATTCGGTTCAGTTCGAATTTTACACTTGGGATAATTAATATCTGGAATTAGTTTGTAATGACTATTGTAGCCTGCCTGTGAACAAAGGGGAATAAATTAGTTACTTTTAACAAAATTGATGATCAGTGAGAATTTGGGCATTTTAGGTGGTAATTAAATTAATCACGTCGGACAGTGAGTGTATTTATCAATTTAACGTTGAAAATAATATAAATGTAAATAAAACGGAAGAATTCACAAAATTTTCCCAAAAAAAGTTGAAATCGTGGAAATTTATAAAATGGTGAAAAAAAGATTCGATCGAATAAAAATAAAGAAAAGGCGATGTTTTCCAATCTTCAGATTAAGATTGAATTCATCTTTTTACAGTAATTAAAGTGTTTTTGGTTACTCTTATCTTTCTCCAATTTTTCCCTGTTCAAGCTTTATTTTATCTGTAGTGTTGTTTCCAGATTCTTTAACTTTAGTTTATTCAAGTAAATAATAACTTTGGATTTTCCACTTTTAATAGATCTCTAACTAGTATCCATTTCTTCAAATAAAATAATGTAATTATTTTTAGGATTTAGTATAATAGGACCCCTTCACCGCACGCGACAGACACAACTTAACGTACTCATAATTGACGTGGTAATGTCACATCAACCCACGAGTTAATAAACTATGGTTAAAAAGTAATTAAAAATTTCATAATTATCTATAAAACATGTAATATTGTTCATGAACTATTAGCCCATTGTAGGTGGGTGTGCATTTTAGTATAGATTATAATTATTGAATTCCAAGTTTGTTCAACATAAAACACTCGTACTAATTAATATATATATGGTATTACCACATATATGCATTGCATGTATTTTTTACTTGTGTAAGGAGAAATTCCGGGGTTTATATCACATCCCCTTCTTCAAGTCGAGGGAAAAAATAAATACTCCCCTGTCTCATCTAATTAGATCTACTTTAATCAAAAAAATTTCACAATTTTAATCAAAATGGATTTAATTAAATGAGATGGGGTGTAACAAAAATAACTAAATGTATGTTACAATATTTATAAGTGGATTGATAGGGTGAAATTGCATTATATGTTGAATACCGAATAAATATAATGAAGGGAGTGGAGTAATTAATTAATTAAATGTGTTTGATCACGAGGGGAGAATCTTGGGGCTGCTTCTTGGAGTGAGAGGAACTGATCTCAAAATAAAAACCTGTGTCAGCATGAATGATGTTCTACGTTGCCTTTCAATATATTAAATTGAGGACCACCACTATATATATATATATATAATCCAAGTTTCCTACAAATCTAATGCATGCTTTGCTTGCATATCAAACTTGACCTTTTGAATTCAATTCTTAGATTTATTATTGGTTTTCCAACCTTTAATCTTTAAATAATATGAAAATGTGCGGTGAGTCATTACTAGTTGAATATCAACTTCTCATTCTTTTTCCCCCTAAACGTCAATTCATTATTAATTAATTAAACTAAGAAGAAGAAAAAACAATAGTGGAATAATACAAGTAAGAAGGGCTTAATATATCTTAGCAAAAGCAGCTGCATAAAACATGGAGGCTAATTAAAAATAAAGGTAGGTAAGATTTTGGAAGGGTTATATAATATATAGCTAGGTAGGCTGCAGAAAGCGTATATCTCAACCTAGCTAGCTATTAAATACACTACTACTAAACACTTTCTTCAAACTTCAGCTAATGTTCCACGTACCTGTTTTACTAATTAAATAAGCATTCATTACTGCTATATATGAGATGAGAGCACTACCAATTCACAACTTCAAATACGTAATTGTGTAATCTTCTATAGAAAAAAGATAAAAGGGAAAGAAATGGTAACGCAAACGTAAAAGAGGAGGATGTACATCAGTATATGATATAGAAATTGAAGATGAAGTTTTTAAAAAGAATTGGACAGAATCATATGCTCCTTTTCTATAGTTAAAAAGTAAAATTGAGGATTTGAGCTATTGTTATTTGAGAGAGATAAAGGCATTGGTTTTGTAAGAGCAGCGAAGAATCGGGCTTATTTATCTCATCGAGAATCTGCCTTTTCATTTCCTTAAGCCCAGCCGCAATACTTGGCCCCTTATTATTTTCTCCTTTATTTATTACACATACTATTTTTTTATTATTAACCTATTCATTTTCTTTCCTAACTTTCCATTTAACTTTTGTATTTTTATTGGTTTCCTGTTTTTTTTTTAACTAAAGCATATCTAAGATATATTATTATACGGTTTGGATAAGATTTAATGTACTATATTTTTTTTATTTCAATAAGTAAATTTATTATCTTAATTAATATTCTATTCATTACACTAATAACGATTTATTTAGTTTTTACAGCAAAGATTGAAAGTATTCATATTGCACAAAAATTAAGAAACACTTTATGAGTTAATTTTATCTAAAAGGATCATTATTAGTGAGACGTCCTGAAAACGAATATAAATCGTGATTATTTGGATAAAGAGATTATTTATTAAAAATAAAAAATATATTATATCATAATCAATATTTATCTGAAAAATAAAAATTTAAAATTAAATAATATATTTTAGAATTTATCAATTCTAAAAATATTTAAATAATATTAGATTAACAAATAATTATATACAATATTTAGGTGTAATTAATCTATAATATTTAGGACATAAAAGTACTCTGACATGATAAAACATTGAATCTCATTTGAAAATAAATCACCCACTACTGGTCTTCCATGAAGATTTATCTAATTACAACGCCAAGGAAATAAGGATGTACACTTATGGACAAAATCAAGACGCTATTATTTTTTTAATTTTCATATATCAAGAAAAGAGAAGGTTTTCCCAATTGAAAATGATATGCAAATATGTGCCATGCCATCACTTTATTTAAAATCACCTACAAACGAGTAACAATTTGGAAAGCAATGTCTTCTATAAAATCCACCCCCCAACAAAACATATCCCCCTTCCCACCCAAGTAAGTAAATGGCTTCTTCTTCTTCTTCATCTCCATCTTCATCTTCTTCACTCAAAACTCTCAACTCCATTGACCTCTTCACCATCAAGACACCTCCGTCTTCTTCTCTCTCATCCATGAAGCTGAAAACCCTCCTGCAAACCTTCTTCTTCTCCCACGTCTACCGAGCCCTCTCCAAAGCGAGGTCCCTCCTCCTCCATCTCTTCAAGAACCTCCAATTCATCCACTTTCTCCACTTCCCATTGCGCAAGACCAAGCATAAGAAGCTCTACTTTGCCTCTTTTAGGCTGCATTACAATTGGTGCTCGTCTTCTTCCCGAACTTTCCCCACCCATCACCTTCCGGCGTCCCTGCGCTACGACATGGCGGCGGCGCATGACTCCGGCGAGCTCTCCAAGTACCTGCAGTGGCTTGAGGAGAGAGGGGACGACGAATCCTGCAATGAGATCGATAGGCTTGCTGATTTGTTCATTGCTGACTGCCATGAGAAGTTCAGGCTGGAGAAGCAAGAATCTTATAGGAGATTTCAAGAAATGATGGCTAGAAGTGTTTGATGTAATTATAATTAACTTTTCTTATAATTTGTGTCATTTTGGATAATTAGGAATTTTTGTCTTAATTTGTTTTTTATTTTATTTTTTTACTAGTGAGTATACAGTAGTTTTTTTTTCCCTTAATTTGGGAAGAATGGGGTGTTAGGATTTGTAGAAATTCAAATTTAATTGAGATAATGTTGGAACTATACTCTAATTCCAACTTCTAATTGCAAGTTTATCTTGATTATCTTAGATGCGACGAGATTTGAATATGAGACATTTGGCCTCAAAATAGCAACTTTACACTAATAGACAAAATACATACGCACACACATTTTGTTATGGGGTTTTGTTAACTATAGTTTGTACAACAAAAATAAGACATGAAATAGTAAGTTATTTATTCCATCACTGATTTAATTAATTACTTTCATAAAAGAAGCTACTGAGTGTTACTAACTTCCACGTGCCCTTTACATGATTTAGAAGACTTGCTTTTCCACGAAAAGGGAAACTAATTAAGTAGAATGTCATCATCAATGGATTGAAATCCAAAAACTATAGTTTCCCTGTCCTCATCTCATCAAACCCCTTCCAACTTGAATTACCCAAACTCGTTTTCAACTTTGATTCAAATGTACACTCTCACAAAACAATTGTTACTCTATAAGATATGTTTTCTTATCCAATTCCATAATAACGAACTGGGGTGTTGCAGTGCATAATGCATATCTAATTACATGAGAAAACGACATTCCTATGTGTTAAGGTTGTAACTTGTAATAGTAGGCTTGTTAATTATCATGCACAAGATTTTGGATTTATGTATATGTCTATATATATTTATATGTACAAACACACACACATCATGTGTGATGTGTAGTTAGTGAAGCCGGGGGTGAGTATTGTCGTTGGACTATTTCATTTTATTGCTTTTCATGTCTATATTGTATAAGACTAATTGTATGGGACAAGAATGAATTTATCATAACTTAGTCAGAAAAGATATACTTGTTATTGTAACATTGTTGTGTATTTTTAGGATACTAATATTAATTGGAATTGTAACAATGCAGCCCAATTGATCAATTAGACAGGCCTGGACCGAGTTGAGCCAGGCCGGTCTAACCCATTTGGTATGTGCAATGTAAATATATTACTAATAAATTGCTTGCAATTTCAACACGGTTTATAAGTTTTATATTGTTCATTATTCTTCTCTTTTATTAGATTTTTCTTTTATATTGTTTTCATAGTATATTTTGCAAATAGTCAGTTGATTGTTGAAGATTAAATATATAGATATATATACATTAATTAAAAGCGTTGAAGATAATTAAAGCTACGAAAGTGAAAATCTGAAAATAATAGAATATTCCATTGATAATTAAAAAGAACATATATTGCAAATAAATAATTTGAATTGAATACATATGTATTGGGACTATGAATTTTGACGGGCGGAAGTTGTCACCGGTGTCTCAGTAGCTTCGTAATTAAGTCGGCCGTGTGCGGTGGCGGTCGGAGAAGAAATCCATTTCCCAGCTGCCACGTCTGATCTCAGATCACTTAAAGCTCTGCTCAGCAGCCCATTCTCAGCTTGGATCACCTCCAGCTGTTTCTTCACCCCCAAACACGTCTCCGCCATGTCATCATAGCTGGGACCCGCTTTCTCCTCCTTCTTCGACTTGCCTCTCGCCACGTGTTCAATTCCTATTTTGTTCATCACCAATAGTGGCAACCTAATCCCAGCCATCCGATCACTCGCCTTCCCCACCAACACCGCATCCATCTCCTCCGCCGTCTCCCACGGTGGAACCCTAAACCCCCACCTCAGATTCACCACCGCGAAATCACGCACCGGCATTGCCGTCCTCGCGGTAAGCTCCGCGCCTTTCAGCAGCCCCTGCACCACCAGCCCCGCCCGCTTCGACTCCGCCGCAGGGAGAAACCCGTTCCCGTTGAAATACCTACTGCTCGCGAAATCCTCTCCGCCGCCGGTTTCCAATTTCTCGCCCAGGCTCTTCACCGAAGCCGACGAGTGCGACTTCTTCAGCGAGAAATCGCCGAAATCTGGCTTGAAGTGGATGAAGAATCTAGGGTTTTGATTTCCGATGAGATTGAATTCGGCGCTCATCACCAAGGGGCTTTTGTTGGGCGAGCCGAAATGCCCAATCCCGGTTTTGAAAACGAAGCTGAAAGGGTTGCGCGAGTCGTTTGGGCGGTAGGAGAATTTGAGTGAGGGACCGGAATCGTTGAAAGTGCATAGGTTTAGCGATAATTCTTTGTAATCGCCGGCAGTAACACCGGACTGGAAAGGGAGATTCATGATATTGAGTGGGATTTTAGCTCTGATAAGTGGCTTCTGCTCCTCCCTAAATTTGATTGAAGCCTTCATATTTGAAATGATTGTTTGGTGCGTTAGGTTTGGTGTGGAGTGTGGAATTTGGGAAGATGGTGGTGTATGTATTTATAGGAGGGAGAAGTGGCTGAAGATTGGGCGGAGAGTGAGAGTGAGCTAAAAGGTGGAGCCTTCTTTTGGCGTGTATTGAGAATGGAAAATGACAATGTTGGTGTTTTGAATTATTCAGACGATTAGGGTTTTTATGGTTTGATGGAAAATATTAAGGGGTATGATTGGAATTATGCTGTGTACTGAAGACTGAGGTAGAGAAGGGAAGTTTGAAAACGTAATGGTGACTTTAGATTTTAGTATTTGAAATTCAAATTATTTTTGGACATAATATATGGTTTTGGAAATTATTTAAATTTAAATGAATATGGAGTATTTGTTGACCTTTTCCTACTTGGCAACAAAAATGGTGCTGAAATTCAAAATTATTGAATTAACATAATGCTTTTTCAAAATTGCTGGACCCACGATTATTTTCAAATGCTTTTTTTTGGTATTTAAATTGTTGGATGAGTTATACTTACTAGTTTTGAAAAAATACCGTTAATATGTTTCTACTGTAAGTATATTTAATGTGGTCACAATGTCACATTCTACATAACAAATCCACATAAATTGTCGTACAAATTCATGAGTAATTATAATAATTATTTACTATTCGTACCACTATTTTAAAACCAATATTTTTTCGAAGGTAAAAGTAATTTATTAATCATTGATTGGTGATATTAGTGATATGAGATCGTCTAATCATAGAGGCCAATAATCATATCATACTTCCATAATGTTAATAGGTCTTCCATGTTTAGCTAATTTATGTCCTATGTGCATGAGGAACTTTCACTACGCACGTATTAATTTCTTCAATTATAATTTCGATCATTTTCTGCACACGTAATTGAATTCATTCAGTTGTACTCCCTCCGTCTCCTAATAAGTGTCTCAAAAGAGGAAAAATTTTGTTCCCTAATAAGTGTCTCATTTCAAAATTCAAAATAAAAATGTTACTAAAGTTCCTATTTTACCCTTTTACTCGTTTAAATATTTTTATTTTTTATGTTTTCAATGTAATAATTAAGGGCAAATAGTGTAATTTAACTTGTTGTCTAGATATTTGAAATTTAGTGGTTGAAGACACTTATTAAGAGACGGAGGGAGTATTTCTCAATCATGTCAAGTATGTCATGAAGTCTGAAAATACCTCCACATTACTAATATTATTTTGGGTGAATTGACATATGCCTATGGTGATCGCAATGAGCTATCCATTATTATGTCCGGAACTTCGGCCACAACTTTGGCGATAACAAATATTCCCTCCGTCCATAAAATATGTTACTAATTTGACCCGGTGCGAGTTTTAATGTAGTGCTTTTGACTTTAATGATGATATAGAGTGAGTGAAATGAGGTCCCACTTGATATATTGTTTTAAATTGTGTTGTGTGTAGTTAGTGGATTTTGAGTCTCACTTAATATATTATATTAAATTGAGTTGTGTGTAGAGAGTGTGGTGAGTCCACTTACTATAAATAAAAAGTTTAAAGTACGAAGAAATTTTGTGGACGGAAGAAAATGACAAATTATGAAGAAGTTTAGTGGAGGAAGGAAGTATAATTGAGCCATTCGCATAACTTTTGAAATGTTATCTTTTATTAAAAATAATCTAACAATAATATTATTATGTAGATTTATTATTCTTAAAATTAGTAAATGTTGTATTATTTTGTTTATGTTATTAAAAATGACTTATTTGTTTTTTTGAACGTAAATTTATCACTTTTTCATTTTTTTTTACATTATTTCTTATTTTACATTTTTTACATTATTTTTTATTTTACAAATAAAATAAACTTGGAATATCTTGAAACATGATTATTGGTGAGGAAAACTTGGAATATCAAAAGCGGAAAGAAATTGAGATCCCAATTCAACTCAACGAGATGATCAGGTCACTCATTTTATTATCGAGTCTGCTCTTTTCATTTAACTGTCCTCGTTTTCCCTCCAAATTTATCTCTCTTAAATATGTCGTAAGAGGAAAATCTCCGACGAAACCACCGGAATTCTTTCTATCATTTTCGCCCAGCTGATACCATCCTCATTTTCTACGACTTTCTCGGTGAGAGGGGGCTGCTATATCCCTTCTCGAGCGTGAGTAGTAATTTCATACCATCTAATAACTGTTTATTTCTCTAGGGCTACTGAACATATTTAATTCGACTAATTCTATAGATTGCTGCGTTAGTGTGGATAACTACCCCAGATATATACGACTAGATATTGATTTTGAGTCGAGGTTTGCTAAGTAGCATTGAGATTGCTAAATGCTGTGCATTTTTCAAATAACCTCTAATTTTACTATATTACTAATGAATTGAAGAGCGTGTTAATTTAGATTGACACTGCAACGAAAATGTATAGTTTCCTTTTTTGTTTTGGCTTTACAGGTTCGTAGTATACTATGTGCAAAAATTTGTTTGTTCGTACTCTTTCTGCAGGCATAAACTTGTAAAAGGTACTCTTAGTTGTATTAACCTGAAGCCATTTTCACTCCCGCTGCCTCGTAACAAAGAAAGTAAATTGTTTATCTACACTTCATTTCCAATTATTCAGCTGTAGAATGGTAGTATGTGAAAGATTCCTCATTAAGTTTGTGCTTCAGTTGAGTATACTTCTGTAGAGTGCTATTCCTGCATTGAACGAATTCTTATACATATATAATATTTTACATGTAATTTGACATGCGGCAGCCATTGATAAGATTGGTGCAATATTAACTAACTGCAGATTTAATGACCAATTCTAAATATTGTTTAACACATAAATGAATGATATTCTTGGCGGGAATTCCTTTTGCAGCCAACTCCATTCCAGTTATTCATGATAATATAACTAGTCTTTGATATATTCATTAGCTTGGAGCCTACTTTTGAGGATTTCTGGCTCATCTTCGGACATTCTTTTGAGCTGAAATATGGAAGTTAATATAGCTGTGCTAAAGCCCGCTTCAGTTCACGAGTCTCAGTATAAAAGAAGAAGAGTTTCTCTTAACGGTGTGGATACTTCTCTCTGCTGTCAGGTTTTATATGATGCTGAAAGTTCTTTACCAACAATCCGTTGTTCCGATTACTACACAAAACCATGCTTAAGTGAGTTAGCAATTCGTGAGCTCTCAAACCCAGGCTATTGTAGCAGAGTTCAAGATTTTGTAATTGGAAGGTCTGGTTATGGATGCATTAGGTTTATTGGGGAAACAGATGTTAGATGCTTGGATTTAGACTCTATTGTCAAGTTTAGAAGTTGTGAGGTTATTGTATATGAAGATGACAGCTCCAAGCCATTGGTTGGGCATGGTCTTAACAAGCCAGCAGAAGTAACTCTAATACTTCAAACAAAACCATTTGGTGATTTAAATAAGGTAGAGTCCAAACAACTTGAGGAAAAATTGAAGTGCAAGACAGAGAGTCAAGGGGCACACTTCATTTCATTTAATCCAGTTGACCGTGAATGGAAATTCTTAGTGCAACATTTTAGCAGTTTTGGCCTTGGTGAGGAAGATGAAGATGATGTTCCAATGGATGTGTCCCCTGTAGTTCAAGATCCTGCAGATATGAATGATAGCGAAGTATCAGATAATGAAGATACTGATTCAGCAAACCAGACTCTCCTTTCACATTCTCTTCCTGCTCATCTTGGTCTTGATCCTGTCAGGATGAATGATTTGAGGATGTTGTTGTTTCCTACTAAGGAAGGTGTGGTAGAGGGTCTTACTGGCAGGCTTCCATATGATAATCCACCTTCTGATAAAGAATCCTCAACATCTCCTTTACATCTTTCATCTAGAAACACAGTTCATAATTCATATACCCCTTCTATTCGCAAAACTCCATTAGCTTTAAAAGAGTATAATCCTGGGGGCTTTAGCTCTAGTTCCCATGGAAACATTTTATTGTCCAGGCAGAATAAAGGTTTGCATCTAACCACTGCAAAATCCGAAGGTTTTACACTGGATCTTACAAACAGAGCATCAGTAACTGGAAGCCATTCTCGAAATATAGTTGATGCTGCACTTTTTATGGGAAGAACTTTTCGAGTAGGTTGGGGCCCAAATGGCGTCCTTGTCCATTCAGGTATGCCTGTTGGTAGTGATATTTCATACGTCGTATTATCCTCTGTGATCAATCTCGAAAAGGTTGCATTTGACAAAGTAACAAGAGATGAGAGCAACAATGTTAAGAAGGAACTTACTGATTTCTGTTTCAGCTTTCCCCTCAAGATTCACAAGAACTTGTGCCATGAAACAAGTAAAGTTGAACTGGGAAGATTTGATCTCAAACGTCAAAGGCTTATATGTGATCGTTTGACTCTTCCAGATATTTGTTGGAGTTATATTGACATCATAGAGCAGCAATTAGAGGTTCCAGACTTATCATCTGCCTCTCGTAATCTATTAATGCACCAAGTGTTGGTTTGGGAATTAATAAATGTTCTCTTCTCCTCAAGGAAAATGGGTGGGCAGTTGAAGCTCATGGAAGATGAGGAGGATATGCTCCCAGACTATGACCAAGAAGCAGTTCCACTAATTAGACGAGCTGCATTCAGTTGTTGGCTGCAAGAGAGTGTTCACAACCGTGTGCAAGAGGATGTCAGTTCAGTAAATGAATTAAGTGATTTAGAACAAATCTTTTTGCTTCTTAGTGGTAGACAGATTAATGCTGCCGTAGAGCTTGCTGCGTCTAAAGGGGATGTAAGACTATCGTGCCTTTTGAGCCAGGCTGGTGGGTCCACAGAGAATCGTGCTGATATTGCTCATCACCTTGATCTTTGGAGGAAAAATGGACTAGATTTTGCTTTTATTGAAGAGGGTAGGGTGAGGCTTCTTGAATTACTTGCTGGCAATATCCATAGGGCCCTGCATGGTGTAAAAATTGACTGGAAAAGATTCCTTGGACTCTTGATGTGGTATAAACTTCCACCTGACATTTCATTACCCGTTATTTTTAATACTTATCAGAAGTTTCTTAATGAGGGAGATGCTCCCTACCCTGTTCCACTTTACATAAATGAAGGACCTGTTGAAGATGTAAGCAACTGGGTTTTGAATAATTGTTTTGACCTCAGTTATTATCTTATGCTTCTTCATGCCCGAGAAGAATATGATTTTGGTTCTTTAAAGACCATGTTCAGTGCCTCCGCCTCAACAAATGACCCCCTTGACTATCACATGATTTGGCATCAGCGTGCAGTTTTAGAGGCCATCGGTACTTTCAGTTCAAAAGATCTGCATGTCCTTGACATGGCGTTTGTTTCTCAGTTGCTCTGCCTTAGGCAATGTCATTGGGCCATTTATGTGATACTTCATATGCCTCACCGTGAAGATTATCCTTATTTGCAAGCTACAGCCATTAGGGAAATTCTCTTTCAGTATTGTGAAGTTTGGAGTAGTCAGGACTCACAATGGGAATTCATTGATAGTCTTGCCGTCCCTTCAGCATGGTTGCATGAAGCTTTGGTGAGTTTGTCCTTCAAAAACCTGTTACTTTTGCATGTGTTTATCCAAGTTTGGCATTTTCCTTATCTCTCAATGATCAAGTTTTGGAGTTTTCTGGTCACTTGTTTCTCGAACCTTATGTTACTTCATATCTCCACTGGACTTGATTTGTGTGAAATTACTTTATATTGTGGAAATTTTTGTGACAGCGTTTTGCTTTTCCTGATAATCGCAACTCTGAGTTTTTCCTCCTAGATTTCTCACTTCTCACGTCTTCATGCAGGCTATATTTTATAGTTATACTGGGGACCTTCCAAAAGCTCTACATCACTTTCTTGAATGTGCAATCTGGCAGAAAGCACATTCTATTTTCTTAACTTCAATTGCTCCTTCTCTGTTTTTGTCAGGTACATAGCCAATTGATTTTATATTTTTGTTATATATTCATATTTGAACCATTTCTGTTGTGTTCAATTAATAGTTGTGTCCCCTGTGGGAGATGCTCTTATCATGATCCTGTTTGTTTGAGAGAAATAGAAATTGACAGTTAGAAATTCTGAAGACTGCAACTCTGAGTCTTCCAGGAGTTCTAGTTTCATATGTTTACTTGACCATAAGATATTACAATATAATAGAAAATTCATAGTAATGGATGAGACTTCAGCTGCCTTGCTGGTGCCTCATGAGTGTGATATCAGTTGTTCAAATTGAGGTGAAAAAAATGTTTCAGAAGCTATCTCATCTAAAGACTTCATAATTTTTTTCATAAAAAATAATAAAGAAAATAAAATATATTATATATATATATACAAATTTAGCCTTCATAATTGAAAGGGAAGTCTAAAAGTGTATATAATCGTTTCTCTCGGAACACCAAAAATATGGTTTTCCAGTAAAAAAATTAGAGAAAAGTCAGACAATCTGTCGATCAATTATATGAAATGGTTTTTTAAGTAATGGGAATTGGTAAAAACACTGTCGAAAGTTTCTGAATAAAACATGAGACTTACATTATTAGTACATTTTAGTTTAGATGGGAAAATGTGAGTTATGTACAACTTTCCCGTGCATTTTATTTGCCTGTGGGATTCTTTCCATTTTTATATTAGTCCTGACATGTTTACCAAATTCATTCTTGTAGTCTTCCTTTTGTCACATGATAGTAATTTTGATTAATTTGGTGCAGCAAAGCATGCAGAGATATGGAGGTTAGCAACATCCATGGAGGATTATAAGTCAGAGATTGAACATTGGGACCTTGGGGCAGGAATTTATCTTTCATACTATATGTTGGAGAGTTCCATGCTGGAAGACAATAGCACTGTGACTGAACTGGTAATTCAATGTTTATAGGCAAAAGAAAGTTGCATCCTCTGTTTCCAAAATTTGGACTGATCTAGGGGTTAGCCTGAACATGTGACCGGACTGGTCAAGAAAACTGTTGCATCCCAGTTAAACTAGTCTGATCAAAGTGTCAAAGGTGACCCAAAGAATCATGGTTCACATCTATTTTGATGTTCATCACAGATTGTTACTAATTACTACGATTTATAACTGAACCGGAAAATTATTTTTGGCAGTATACTCTTGAGAACAAGAATGGTGCATGTAACGAATTTATAAGCCACCTGAACAAGTCTCTGGCAGTTTGGGGAAACCAATTATCACTTGAAGCAAGGTATTGATACATAACACTTGAAAGAAAATTATGAATCCCTGCAGTTCCAAGACATGGTTGTATTGTCCTGTTCTGAACTCGTGTTTTTTATTTTTATCCATTAATTACACTAATGCAATCAGCAATGGTCTCCTTGTTTGTGGGTCGTTTGGTCTCTATCTTTTTCAAGCCAATTTCTACGACATTATTGTCCATTATTCCAACTAGTTTCTCCATCCTGGTCTCGTGCTAAAAGCTATCAGTGCATCAATTGCTACCCATGCTAACACACTTAACTTTAGCGGATCATAGTCCTATTTTAGGTTGTTTTGAAGAGTGTCTCTTCTGTTGTAGCACATGTGATTCTTTACTGTTTAGATGATGGGAGAAGCATGCTGGTGATGACTTGCTGTATTTTTTAAGTTATATCGTACGCATTCCCTAAAGCCAAAGACCCAACTTTTCCTACGGCCTTATCTCGTTCGTTCTGCTTAAATTCTGTGAAACACATGGCTTCTGATATGCTGAATACTTATCATGCAGAGTCGTGTACTCAAAGATGGCAGAAGAGATCTGCAGCCTGCTTTTCTCTGATAGCAACGAGGGTTCCACTGACGAGGAACAACTGAGCTGCTTCAGTACTGTTTTGAGAGCACCGATGCCGGAAGACCTCCGCTCGTATTATTTGCAGGAGGCTGTTTCACTTTTTCATTACCATCTTTCTCAAATCGCACAGTAGCTACCCTATTCCTATTGGGAAGCACTGCTTTTCGGATTAAGTTTCTGCAATTCGACGATAATGTTCTTCAAGCTTTCAGCATATGTTCGTACAGATTTACAAGCTTATTAATACATGCATTACAAGGCTCAACTCATGATTAATGAAATCGAATCCAATCCAACTTTTTTTTTGCGTGTCAAGATCAAGATAGCTCCATATTATAAAAAAATCCAAATATTTATATATATAAATGATCATATACGTGAAAAATGTAAATTATTTATATAAAAAAAATACCACTTAAAATTTAGTTATTAAGGTATATAAAAAAGAGGACCGCACCACTAGGCACAATTTATCGTGTCTACGACTTATGTGTCATTGCTACATCATCGTACGAGTTACCAAAATTTTAATTTTTTAATTATTTTAGTTATTTTAATTATTTTATATTGAGTAATATTAAATTATATCTTAATCAATAAATTATAGTCATAAAATAAAAATAATTATTATTTTTATTAAAAGTTTAATATTTATACTCCCTTTGTTCATGAAATATTTGCACAATTTGCTTCGGTAAGGGTTTAATGAACAATTTGAATGTGTTGGGAGCGGAATAAGAGTCCCACAACATTTATTAATTAAATATGTATATGTGTGTGAAAGAAAAATTAGTAGTTGATTGATAAATAATTTAAATATGTTACAAGTGGAATGATAGTTCCACATTATTTATAATTAAATAGGTAATGTGAGTAATTAAAAAATTAATGGTAGGTCTAATAATATGGATATAATCTTTAAAATAGAAGTGTATAAATTTTTAATGAACGTAATAAAGTGTACAAATGTGCAAATTTTTCGTGGACAAAGGAAGTACAAAACATGTAACATTATTTGCGGGCATATTAATTCGGGATGGATGAACGTTTTCCATTTGAATAGAATCATTTATTTAGAAGTAAGAAAGGAGCCGCCTATTAGCTAACACGCAACTGGACGCCCACTCCCACCCACCCCAAAATCAAGGCCTATCTTGCAAATAAATCACAGCCGTCTAATTTCATCATCAACCCATTGTATTAAAACCTACATATCATCACCGCAGTAATAATAAAGTTTCCATACACCCACCCTTCTTCAACTCCTCCATTTCTCCTTCTTCTAAATTTCTCCTTAATTAATTTTTCTTTTTTCTAAAAAAACTCGAGAAAAATTAAATTTTTGTATTTTTATAAAATTATTTTCACCGTATATATATATATATATATATATATTTACCTCAGGGAGATCGATACATACACTGTCGTATACGTATTCTTTCTCCGGATCTGAGGCTCGTCGGAACTCGCCGGCGCTTAAACCCGAACCTTTTCGCTCTCCGCCTCTGAGAACCCTAGGAGCGCTCCGAGGACTTTTTTTGGTTTTCCATTTCTGGTTTCTTCTAGATCCTTCCAGTGTGTGTGCTCGCAGTTGTTGTCATTCCTGCTGCTGAGGGTGGGAGTTTGTTGTTTGTGGTAATTTGTGGCGCTCTGAATATGAAAAGGGTGTTTCTGGGTAAGTTATGTCCTTGTAGTTTGTGCCCGTTAATATTTGGTGTCTTTATTTTTTTAAAGTTTTTATGGGTTGTTGAGTTTGATGTTTGTGAGCTGCATAGAATAAGTATCTGCTGCGTGAAGAAAATGTCTGCATGCATTGTTAAAGATGAGGTTTTTTGGCTGGAGTTTTTGGGTTTAACTTAGCTGGAATTGGAGTGAGAACCTAACTCTACTTGATGTATGTTTGTCCTTTGTTATCGCACATTATTATTTTTCCTTATTCATGTTCCTATTCGCACATTAGCGATTGCCCTTCACTTCTATAATGGCAAAACCCTCTTCGCTTTCAGCTGCTTTTCTCTTTTCTTCCCATTTCCAATACCCCATGTAAATTAGTCAGGAAAATGTTGGGAACAAATGATACATGAATCCATTCATATATTGGATATGTGCTTCCTTAACCCCCACTTCTGTTTTGTTTTTGTAGTCTATTACTTCTCAATATCCCGCAAATTTCCTTTTCATCATTCCGAAATTTGGGTTTTCTTTCCTCTTCTTGGGAAGAGCATATATGATTAGTTTGAGGCTTTGACTCAATGTTGGGGTTTGGATGAATGGGTCATTTATTCATTATTTTTACGTTTTTCCGTGTGCTCGTACATTATGCTCCATTTGGATGGCAATGTAGGGTCCTCTAATTCTGGTATAATGCGTTTTAAATTTTGCTGCTGTATACTCATGCAGATCTGCTTGCGATCCAAAGATAACCAGTTTATTTTAGAACTTAAGGGTCCTCTGGAAAACCTGCTTCAAGGGTTGGAAATATAGAATGTGAAATCTAATGCAACAAGAGAAAAATAATAGGCTGGAATCGGTTAGAATGTACTATATGAATCTTTGTAGTAGCTCTGTATCATCATCCCTTACGCTAACGAGTGCTCAGTAAGATTGATTAAAGAATTAATTTACATGTTAGAAGCATATTTCCCATGCCTTGGTTATGGATTCTCAAGCATATTCTTTCAACATCTTATAGATATTGCTCCGCACAACTATTGATGGTTGTGGTCATGTTAGTTCAGATACTCCTGTACACTATTATGCATTATTATCTGCTTGGTATGAGATTTTATTGGTTTTTCACTTGCCATATCTGCACACCTTGTCATTAGGATCATATACATATCTTTCTTATTTGCAAGATGTTTATAATTAGTGTTTTCCAAGTATTTGGACTGTCCGAGTTCTATAATTGCTTTTAAGCAATGCACTAACTACTCTTTGAAACAATGTTCTGTTATGTAGTATTAATTATGAGATAGGCATCTGATAGTCATGGCCTCGAAGGGTCCAAGGTCTAAACTTGACCATGAATCGCGAGCTAAAAGGAAGAAGGTAAGAATTTTACTTTACAATCATCAGCTGTGCTCATACAAAAATTTTAAATTAACTATATGTTTAATATTTACATTTGTCCAATACAATTCTGGGTTTGTTGCTGAAACTCTTAATTTATATACCTGGAACCCATCAACTGCTTGGAAGTTTGGTATCCTAAAGATTGATCTGGAGATATTACCCATATATCGGAAACTAGTGACCAACTCCTCTAGGATATATTGATTTTCGTTGCTGTACCTAAAGTTTTTGTATTTCGTATTTACACAATCAATACTTTCTTTGTTGTATCTTTCAAATGAAGGGAAGCTAAAACGCATGAATCCAATAATACAAACCTTGGTTTGTTAGAAATTTTGTGTTGCTTATTAATCTGGCTAACAGTGAATACTTGAATAATAATATAAAGCAGATCTATAAAGAATTAAAGCTATAACTTTAAACTCCTGGTGCCATGCCATATTATTGCATCTCTGATTGGGCGTTCGAAGTCTGGGCATTTGAGTACATCTGAAAACTTCCTAATTAGTAGCTTGAATGTCCTATAATACATTTGAGCTTAGAAGGACTGATATCTTGTGCTTGTGTTCTTTAAATAATGGACTGGCACTTTTTCCTTGGAACCTAGGAACCTCGCCGTCCTAAAACACACTGGGATCATGTCTTGGAAGAGATGGCCTGGTTGTCAAAGGTAACCAAGTATACCTTCTTTCAACACTACACCTGATTTACTGGCTCAATTTTCAACTTTCTGAGTTTTTCTGGCTGTTGATTGTATTATCTTAGGACTTTGAGTCAGAGAGAAAATGGAAGCTGGCTCAGGCAAAGAAAGTTGCTATGAAAGCCAGCAAGGGTATGGTTGATCAGGCCACCAGAGGGGAGAGGAGAGTAAAGGTGTTTATTTTCCTTTCCCTTTTGCATTTCATCGGATGGCCATGGAAGAAAGGATGCCATCTTTTCATTTTGGTTTGGTGTTATCTTTATTAATTGTTCAAGTGCACTGCTGATTTGGTAATTCTGAAAACAATTGATCAGGAAGAGGAGCAGAAGTTGAGAAAAGTTGCCCTCAATATTTCCAAGGATGTTAAGAAATTCTGGACAAAAATAGAAAAGCTGGCAAGTCAGATCTGAAACTTGCTTTATAATGATTTTTCATTACACTCTGTTTGACTAAATTTCTGGTATCATGGTAGTACAGGTGTTATACAAGCATCAGCTAGAGCTTGATGTGAAAAAGAAGAAAGCTCTTGATAAACAGCTCGAGTTCCTTCTAGGACAAACTGAAAGGTATTATATTTTAGGGAGCATTTTGACTATTTCTGCCTGGGGATTTTATGATGAAGAATCTGAAGGGAAGGATTTTATGCATGTACTGATGCTCTTCACCTCTTGTTTTAGATACTCATCAATGCTGGCTGAGAATCTTGTCAGTCCACCAAGTCTTTGCAAAGCATCTTACTTGTGCAACACTGAAGCAAATCCTTGTATTTCTGAGAAAAGAGACTGTGAATCTGATAATGGTTAGAGATAAAAATTTAAACTGGCTAATTCTATTGTTCTTACAGCTTGTTTGAGTTTTGATCCTTTGATAATGCTAGGATCCCAGTCAGATATCCACGCTGCAGATGAAGATTATGATTTACAGTCTAGCGATGAATCTGTATGTTTCTACTCACAACAGTGGTTTATCTTTCACTAAGATTTTGAAAAAATCTCTTCTGTTTTTGTTGGGCAGTATATTGCATTGTTAAGCATTCTGTAGCTTATAATGCAATTTTCCCTACATAATCCCCTTTCTATATCGGTGTCATTTAACTGTTTCGGCAAGTTGACCTTGAGCTGGGCTGTTATTATTTTCTTTTTTAAATCTCGTCTCAGTATTCCTTAATAAGGTAGCATGGCTTTTCATACACAAGATACACTCGGGTCAGTTTTCACTGACAATAATATGATCCATCATTTCTGATACACTTATAGGATCACTGCATAAATGCAATCCTGCACTTTGTGTCGAATAAAACACATTTACTGGAATCCAGATCTCATTCATTGAAACTGTTAGCCATCTAGTCTATAAGCTCATAGAAATTTGACTGTTCAAAAATGAATATTTATCTTCTGCTTTCTGATCCCATGTTTGTGGTGGTGAAATCTTGTGCTCTTATTCAGAGCCATTTTTTATAAAGTGTCTCCTTCTCTTGCCTTTAGGAAGATGATGAGCGTACTGTCGATGCGGATGAGGCTCTCATCACTAAAGAAGAGAGAGAGGAGGAATTAGCAGCATTGCAATGTGAAATTGATTTACCCCTGGAGGAGATACTGAAACGCTATGCTGCCCATGACGGTACCTCTTTAATATTTGTCATTTTGCGTACAAGTGTTCATATTTTGAAGCTCCCCTATTTATTAGTTCATGGCCAATTGCGTACAAGATATTGGCTATTGATGGGGGTGCCAACCTCTTGGGTACAAATAGAATTGCATAAAACTTCTGTAGTATCCACATAGTACATGTCTAGGTTTTGTCTTTTCTTTCTGAGACTTAAGTTCCTGCACTCTTATTAGGTTGCGAATTTATTTTAGATGGAACAAGATAAATTCAGTTCTACTCTCCTTAGGCTGAGAATGTATTTCATTGCATTAGTATATATGTTTGTGGGGAAAGATGACTAGCAAAAGATGGTTTGATTCAGGAAAAATTAGATTTGGAATATTGGTTTCTTCTCTGCGTTCTATGGTTATTGTATTAGACTACTGTTTATTAATATGCCTTTTGCTCAGTCAGCAGAGAAAAAAGTTCGGTCGAGGATGACGATTTACCTGTAACAGCTGATCATAATGAATATAATGGTTAGTTTTTTTCTTTATGCATTTTGATTTTGTTGCTACTCATTTCCTTCCAACAATAACAATCTCATCTAGGAAAAGATGATTGCACGGGACATGCCACTGTGATGGAAAAAGGAAGCTCACCTATGAAACCTGGTCGTCGTTGTGTAAGTTGTATGTGTTTATATATACTGTCATAAGTTGTAGAGTGTGTAATACTCAACATAATATTCTTGTTTGACTATGCAGGCTGAAAGCAATGGTATTTTGTCTTCGTCAGATAACCACTGTCCTGTGGCTGAAAACTTTGACAAGAGGAGTTCTTCAGAGAAACTTGTTGAATTAGAGAAGAAGCACATGTTGCATGAGTTCAATGATGAACAAGTAAGAGTTTTCATTGGAAAACAGTTTAGAAGTAGCTGGTTGATGTATAAATCCTTTAATGTGGTATTGTGGTTAGTAGTCATGTTTGTTGCAGTAAAACACTTTTCTAGATCTTAGCCACTTTCCTGATGTTATTTATTTTTTTTCTTTTTTCTTAACTTGATCTTTGTTATGGAATTCTAAAATTTGTATTGGCTTTAAGTTTTACAACTTGATCTTTGTTATGATGAATTCTGATTTGTTTCAACTTTTTGTAGGAAGATGTTGATTTTGTACTCTCAGCCAGGGAGGAAACTGAATATGACTTGGTAAGCACGTGATTATTGATTGATGGATAGCATGTGCTGTGTAGCATTGTTCTTCATTTCTAGGGGAATTAACATTTTCTCAGTATTATGCACTTTCAGCAACCTGGAAAGAATATTTACCGATTATTATCCCCTTCCACATGTGCCTCTTAAGTATTAATCCGTGTTCTTTTTTCAACGAGTGTTCTGCTTTATTACTCAAAAAGAATTTTATGATTTCATTCTCTCATATGAAAAATCCATCTACTAAAATAATTTTGACTCTCTTATTTTACACCTGTGGAAAATATTCAGGATGATGAGACAACTCTTGTTGAGGAAGAAGAATTATCAAATGCAGAGCCACTTAACACTGAGGATGAGGTAAGATCAGGAATTCTTAAATTCTGAAGTATTGATTTTCAGACTAGTAGCTTTGATATTGATTTTCACGTTTTATTTAGGTAGTTACACTTGATCGTACTTGTGCAACATGATATTGGTTTGAATTTAGATGGTAATCATAAGCTTTTTCAGATTGTGCTTCTCCAGAAGGAAAGTGAAGTTCCTATAGAGGAACTGCTTGCAAGGTATAAGAAGGTATGTTGAGGAATCCCCTGTTCCCTTCCTCCTGTTCTTATTGGCTGCAGAGGGTTTCCTGATGCTACTTTTTCCAATCAGGATTGTGACAGTGAAGATGTAGATGATGACTCTGGATTCTTGTCTACTTCTGGTTCTGAGGAGTTATCAGATTCACCGGAACATGGGAAGTCTGACTTTAAGCCGCCTGGTGATGAATCTCTCGGATTAGAGTTAGATATATGTTCCCATCCAGAAGAAGAAGCTGAATGTTCGGGAAAATCTGGAGAAGAGATACAGAGTGAAAATATAATTGCTGATGCAGCAGCAGCTGCCAGGTCAGCACAACCAACTGGTAATACATTCTCGACGACAAAAGTACGAACAAAGTTCCCTTTTCTTCTAAAGTATCCACTGCGTGAGTATCAGCATATTGGCTTGGATTGGCTTGTGACCATGTACGAGAAGAGACTTAATGGAATTCTTGCTGATGAGATGGGGTTGGGGAAGACAATTATGACGATTGCGCTGCTCGCTCATCTAGCTTGTGAGAAAGGAATTTGGGGTCCACATCTCATTGTTGTCCCAACTAGTGTCATGCTCAATTGGGAGACAGAGTTTCTTAAATGGTGTCCTGCTTTCAAAATATTGACGTATTTTGGAAGTGCAAAAGAGCGGAGAATAAAGAGGCAGGGATGGTTGAAACCTAATTCATTTCATGTCTGTATTACGACTTATAGGCTCGTCATTCAGGATTCTAAGGTTTTCAAGAGGAAGAAATGGAAGTATCTGATTTTGGACGAAGCTCATCTAATAAAGAATTGGAAGTCACAAAGGTGGCAGACATTACTTAATTTTAACTCCAAGAGGCGTATTCTACTAACTGGTACACCATTACAGAATGATCTTATGGAACTTTGGTCTCTGATGCATTTCTTGATGCCACATATTTTTCAATCTCACCAAGAATTTAAGGATTGGTTTAGTAATCCTATATCTGTCATGGTAGAGGGACAAGAGAAAGTGAACAAGGAAGTAGTTGACCGTCTGCATAATGTACTCCGTCCTTTTCTACTTCGTCGTTTGAAAAGGGATGTTGAGAAACAACTTCCTTCGAAGCACGAACATGTTATAAACTGTAGGCTGTCAAGAAGGCAGCGCAATTTATATGAGGACTTTATTGCTAGCTCTGAGACTCAAGCTACTCTAGCTAGTTCCAATTTTTTTGGGATGATCAGTGTTATCATGCAACTTCGCAAAGTCTGTAATCATCCTGATCTATTTGAAGGCCGTCCAATTGTCAGTTCTTTTGATATGCGAGGTATAGACATGCAACTTAGTTCTTCTGTATGCTCAATGCTTGCACCGGGACCATTCACAACTGTTGACCTTAATGGCTTTGGATTTGTCTTCTCTCACCTGGATTTCTTCATGACCTCTTGGGAGAGTGAAGAAATCCAAACT